>JAOVYX010014644.1:0-31448 GCA_035668315.1 Drosera spatulata
GGGTGTTTTGAAACCACCTCCGAGCGCCTTGGCGGTCAGACTGGACCTATTTAGATGCCTAGGCAATTGTCAAGCGGATAACTTAGTGATTATCTGAAATGGGTATCTGTTGATATTTCAAATGTATATACCTACCATCTAATAGTATGCTTTACACAAAAATGGAGCAAATGAAAGCCAAGAGAATCGATAAAGCCTGCATTTTTGTTCATGCTTAACTATGTTTAGAATGAAAATTTAGGATGAGATGCCTAAGCATTTAGGTGCTTCCTAGGGCGTTTTGGGACCATTAAGCATCTAATTGGCACCTAGGCAGACACCCAAATCCTTTTTTACTGAGAGCAATCTTCATCCTGAGTTCCTGTTACCTAACAGTGTTGGTTGTATTCTGCAGATCGTCAATAGGTTGGATAATTACGTACAAGAGGGTGATACAGTAACATCTCCTCCGAGCTCTTTTTCTTTTTCTTTGCTATTTTTAATCTTCGATCACCGCTCTCTCTATCAACACATGGTTAGCAAAAATTATGTTTGGTGGATCTGGGACTCCGGAGTCTGGAACTATTTCTATTGTGGAGCCTGCATATATTGGCTGTTGCAGACTTCTGTTGTGGTGCCAATGACTTTAGCTGACTGTTGCATATTGGCTTTTGCAGATTGTAGACTTCTGTTGTGGTGCTAATGACTTTAGCTGGCTGATGAAGGAGAAGTTAGAAAATACGGGAAAAACATGCTCTTTCAAAAACTTTGATCTTTTTCGTCCTAGGGTAATCTTGCTACTTGCTGTATGTTTCATATGTTAATGTCACAAGTTTACCTGCTAGGATACCGTCTGCTTTGTTCTCAGTCCAGAAAATTCTGATGCAAATTAATTTTGTGCAAATTTTATTTTTAATTTTTATTTATTTTCCCTTTTTCCTCAACATGCAGAATGATTTCAGCTTTGAGGAAAGAGACTGGTTCACTGTTGGTTTAGATGAACTATCTGACGGTTCGCATTTGGTAAGAACATCTTGTTTTGGAGTGTGAACTGGTTGCTTCATTATGACATATTATCCTCTCTCTTCACAATAGATAATGGGGCTTAATCCGCCATTTGGAGTAAAAGCATCATTGGCAAACAAGTTTATCAACAAAGCTCTCTCATTCAAGCCGAAGCTGATTATACTCATTGTTCCAAGAGATACAGAAAGGCATGTATTTCTCACATTCTTATTCAAGCACACCTCCATGAGGGAGCCATATGCATGGGGCCTGACTTTAAATTCTCATTTGTTACTTTCCTTACCCGTTATGCTTCGATTTCATGCATTCATTCTTCTTGATCTTACATGTTGCATGTAGGCTTGATAGAAAGCGCTTTTTGCCATACGATCTTGTGTGGGAGGATGAAACTTTGCTCTCTGGAAAGGTAAGAAGTTTCTGCTTGCTTTTAGCTTAGTTATATCCCGTCTTCTTCAAGGTGGTGGTTTCCTATTTCATTAAATGATCGATACTTGGTTTCAGTCATTTTACCTTCCTGGTTCAGTCGATGTCAATGAAAAGCAGTTAGAGCAATGGAATTTTATTTCACCGCCACTTTTTCTTTGGAGTCGTGTGGATTGGACAGCTCACCACAAGGAAATAGCCAGACATTGCGGTCATATAGCTGTTGAGGGAAGACAAGTGAAAACTGGAGCTGGAATTTTGCCAGCTGCAAGGAATTACTCGAGTGCAGGACCGGTAAATAATGGAGCTGGTGCTTTACCAGCTGCATGGAATTACTTGTCTGCAGGACCGGTGAATAATGGAGCTGGTGGTTTACCCGCTGCATGGAATTACTCGCCGTGCAGGCCGCTGAACAATGGAGCTGGAGTTGTACCTGCTGCATGGAATTACTCAACGGGGGCACCAGTGAACAATGGAGCTGGACTTATACCGGCTGTGTGGAATTCCTCGACAGATGGGAACCGTGATTGCTACAGCAATGCTTCTGCTCTCATCAACGCATATGGTCATCCTCCCAGCTTACCGAATGCTATTCCGCAAAATCCTGAAGGCAATCTGGTATACATCACCTGATACTTACTTTTTTAATCTCATTAGTTTCCTTCCTAGAAACTGAGAAAATTGCTAAGTTTATCCATCTGTGTGTGTCTAATGTGTGTCAGGGAGATGTAGCGAATCGTGTTTGGCTTTCTAATATTTGCTCAAAAAATCTTTCATAGCAGTATGCATCACGGTGCGGTTGTGAGCCATGTGGTCACCCTGACAGGGTTTCGTTTCTAAATTGAAGTGCCAAATAGGAGTAATCATGTTTGAAATCATATGAAATATTTCAAATTGAAATGCTTTACACTCATTTGTTCTTGTATGGTTGGCAGACTGGTGCTCAAACCTATCCGGGGTTTCCTGGTAAGTAATAATTCTTCTATTTGTCGAACCCCATCTTTGGTAAGCTCGCTGTTTAGCCCGATGCATATGCTTGCGTATTCTTGCATCTTGAACAGTAGCAGAATGGAAGGGTGCAGAACCCTTTTTTCCATTTGGGGTTTCATGATATCTAACTCTTTTATTGCTTTCATTACGCGTCTTGACAGCTTCTCTATACTTCTAATCAATGGGATCGAGTGGCTTTATTCGCAGGACAGGAGCATTTCCCGCATAGTTTTTTGTAATGTCGATATCTGAATGACCTTGGAAGAAACAAATAGACTCAACATGGCAAGAAGCAAAATGGCGGGTTGAAGAGATCATGTCACCGACGCCTCAAATGCCTTATAGTTTGTCTCTGTAAATTTTGTGGAGATATTAGATGAGAAAAGCAATCTTTGTAGAGGTTCTGGCCATTAGTTCATGTTTAGCTTCTTGTGAAAACAGATGGTGACTATAAATTGTGTCAATTGGCATATCAGCTTGGAAAACTGATACTTGATACTCTCATGTTGTTATAAGCTAATGGGTTATTTGCATCATTGATCGATGATGGCTTGACAGGAGTATGTGGGTGGTTGTTGATCGAGATCTATGGGATTTTATGGAGTTTTTAGATTCTTTTTTTGCATTGATTCTGAAGGCCAACTTACGCCATGCTCATTATGTCATTATCGAGTTAGAATTTCGGATATGTCGCTTTAACGTCATTCATCCCAGAAATATGTCTAGTAACGAGGGACCAATAGTTGCCCTGTTCTGATACACATTGAGTACAACCTGTACTCTGTAGATGTAAACTTTGCCTTGCAAATGAATACCACTGAGCTTAGGAATACTGTCAAGTCCATTAAGATGAGTAACCATGCGAATACAAAAGACGGTTGACAACAGGGCAAAAACAGCAGCATCCTGTCTCGGTATATATGTTTATCTGTTCATTGTTGATTCTTGAAGAGGGTAATTCTATGCAAAAAGGGGGGGAAATGTAAGTTTTCCGCACTTCTTCGCCAGACATGGAAGCCGCATCACCTATCTGTATCGCTAGCGGGCATGTTACCACAAGTCTGGAAGATACAGTACAAATCAGACATTGAAACATGACGAAAGAAATAGTTAGCTTCCTTCCGCCTTTGGGGAATTCAGCCGTCTAAGTCTCTCATCTAGTTCTGCCATCACTTCCGGCTCCAGCTTCTTTCTCTCCTTTGATATGGTGTTGGTTGTCATAGAACCGATTTTGTCAAATGCCACCTGATCCATATCAATAAAGAAAAACATCAACGTGGACAGGATGCAGCTTATAAGTCACCAGAAACAAGCTAAACTTCTAAATACTACAATTCTAGGAAGATATGATATATTCGCGGAACAGTTACGTATATAAAGAGCATATTGATCTGAACATGTCAGTATGACACAATTTCAATTTGGAGTTTTTGCTATTGTAGGTGGGAGAATAAGAGAACGGGAAAGCCGTCTAGTTCGAAGTTAGCTTACCCCCAATAGCTCATCAGGATCAAACAGGTGGTGGGTAGTTTTCTGCAAGATGTGTACTACATCGCCGACATGCTGAGTCAGAAGCAGCTCGTCTTCTTTCATCTGCAAATGACAAACCTCGGTGACTCTTCTTTGTATGGATCTTCTTATCGCATAAACCATTAGTATTTCCAATTAAAAGAAAATTAAGTTTGAAGTGCTTTGAAGGAGGGGGAGGGGGGAGGGGAAGGGAATGAACATACTACCTTGAAAATCGCCAAAGCTACATTAAACAAAACTTTCACTCCCTCGTAGAAGAGGATATCCCACACCCTCAACGTAGTCTGAGCAATGGAACATCATTAGAATCATCAGCCGAGAATAAAACAGCAAAGTTCGTGCAAAATAACCCGTGATGGAATGAGGAAACCAGATTGTTATTATTTCAAGAGACTGTACGGACCTCTGAGGGTAAGCTCTTCGAAAACAGGCACAGGAACCATTCAGTGGCAACAAGGGAGACATCGAACTCCAGGTCTTCCAAATGAGAGGCTATTCTGCAATTTTTTGCATCTTTTCACAGTTAACCAAGGAAACACGGTGATCATCAAGGGATAGTTAATAGTCTGATAAGGATATCAAAAGATGAAAATAGCGTGAGTACTTGGGGAGTTTCTTGGCGAGCAAATCTTTGAACACCCGTTGCTCGACATGACATCCTGTCAAGTTATTGGTGTAACAATCATTAACCAAAACATTCTCCAATAGCACAGCCAGCATCCAGAAGGCATCTTCTTCTGTCTTCATCACGAGCAACAACAGGGCCGCGACATAGTTTAGTCCCTGAGCCAATGGAAGTGACCAGTAAGAATGGCAGTCTCAGGAGTTGTAAAACTAGATATGAAGATACTAGAAATAGAATAGACTCCTGTTTGCCTCAAGAACTGAATGAAATCTAAACTTAGCCAAAAGATCCAGAAAAGTATCAGCAGCTAGATATTTAGCTTCTAATTGTAGGCAATCTGGAAGGAGCCCTGGATCAACCGATTGCGCACTTTAAGTTATAGGACAAATTACCTGACAGTAGCCAACATAAGAATCCCGAAAAGAATACACAACCAGAACACGGCGAAGTGCAGCATGTCCCTCCGGTGTGTCCAACCAAGGGTGACCAGGAAAAGTCCTAGGAAGGTCCTGAAAAGATAAACGATATATGAAACTTATGGCACATACACTGCATTCAAATAACTGAATTCCTATCGGGCAACTAAATCTATCCAAGAACAGATGATAACTGACTCACATGGTCAATCTGCTTGGTGGCAGCAGTGACCTCTCCCGCGGTTGCTTTGGTCAGATCGCTATAATAACTCTCCGGCACTGTAGATTTCTTCTTCGCAGCACCGGACAATGTGAACCATACCTTCGGCCTCCAAACCGGCGGAATACCCTTCCTGATCAACCTCCTCAACGTGACAGCATTTGCCAACGCCGAAAACTTCAAAGATCCCTTAAGGCTCGACGAAACATTGGTTTCAAGGTACCAATTAGCACCCTTGCTAGCTTCCAATGCCCACCAAACCCTACCCTGCTGCCTCACCCTCTCCCTCACCTCATTCAGCACATTCACATCATCAACATTTCCCTCCACAGTAAATTCATAGAGATCTTGAAACTTAACCGTGATATTCGCCCTTCGCGTATAAATGCTAGGCCGGTAACTGATCACATGGGATTGGCAATCAAATGATATGTTTCTTCTGCTCTCTGGAGTCCCATGCATATCTTGATCACCTCAATGATCCAAGATTCAAAACCCAGGCACCGAAATCGATTCCAAATCACAACAAATGCTCACTTTTATGGCCTTGTAGCTTTAGATTCAAGTCAACCAAGCAAAAATCTGTGTCCCTAAAGCAACTGGGTATCTTGAAAAATGGATATGGAAGATGAAGAAATCAGAAATGAGACCTCATACTACTATCCAACAAACCGAATAGCCAAAACCCATGATTTCATTCACAATACAAACACACCCATTTCACCATAACCATGAATCAAGGACAAAAAATCCACCTTTTCTCCAAATGGGTAGTTGAAATTTCGTTCAAATCATCAAAATGGGTACAAGAACAACATAAAAAGACAACAAAATATCCACAAAAGTACCCAAATGACAGAAAATGAAGAGGAATTGAATTGCAAAAGAGCCCAAGATTCACCCTTTCTTTGATTGATGAATCAAAATCAATGTGGGGAAGTGAGGGCTCACATTGAGGGCCAATTATGCCCGAAATCTGCGAGGAGGGCACGATTGGGGACGCCCACAAAAAGGGGGAGAAACAAAGGGCTACATGAGAGAGATTTGATACCAGCAAGCTGCCTATATGCAAGGGGGATTGCTATATTTTAGGGAGCTTGAATTTCTCTCCTGCAAAATTCCTAATTTTACTGTTGATTCTTTGATTTCATAGTAGTTGTAAGACACAATCTCTTCTGTTACTATCCAAAAAAAAAAATCTTCTGCAAAACCATGCACATTTCATTTTTTGGGAGCTTATTTATGACCAAATTATTAGATTTTGTTATTATTGTTATATTACTTATAATTGAAAGTTGTATAGTGAATATTATGTTGGTATTAATGATTGGATTAAAATAATGCTTAGTGGAAGTATCAAAATTGGATTATTTCAAAGAAGAAAAAACGTGTTATAGAAATCTATCGGTTGTCACATATATATTTCTTTCAACTAAACGAATAACGTTAGAGAGTATTGATAAGTCATGATCACTAGGGTTGATATGTTCTTTATGTGTGAATTAGTACATTTGTTTCTTTGTTACTGTCCATACCATTACACTAGAATGTTAAAGTGAATGGAATGGTCAATTGTATTAGGAGAACTTGATCATTTTCTTTGATTGTTTATGAAAGCAAATCATGTGATTTGGTAAGATGGGCTGCAACGTGAATCTGAGTATCTTGACTTGGTATGTGCAATTATAAATTTGTAATGTAGGAAACAGTTATTGGTTTCCTAGCACATATCATAATCATCGAAGCGTTGCAACACTCTCTTTATTGGTTTTCTTTGATCATTTTTCAGTTATTGGTTTTCTAGCACATATCATAGAACAGTTATTGGTTTTCTTTGATCATTTAGTTATTTTTAAACATGAGTGGTCCACCTCAAACCTTAATTAACTCTCTCCATTTTTTTTATTTTTTTTGGACATCATCTCAATGTTATGTACGTTTGATGAGATTCGGGATAGTGTAATTAAAAATTTAAACCATATAAGACAAAGATCAAAACAACAATTCAAAATAATTTATCAAGTTCAAGGTTTGAGACAGATTATCTGAAACACATAAGTTTCTCATTCTCATCGATCATCTAATTTGTGCAAAAACATAGCTTGTTATGTATTTTTCTTTTTAACTTTAATGCTATTGTCATTGATCATCCGATTTTTTACGAAAACACATCCCGTTATTTTTTTTTTTAACTTCAATGTTTACTCCCATCACACCATTCATTCATTGAGATGAATATACATTATCGAATTTAGACTCAGTCATGTACATGTAAATTTTAAGTATGCCACGTTATATTATCCAACAAAAAAAAGCATGTCATGCTTTAGACTCCTATTCCTTCTTTCTCCTAGACTAGATTATCCTATTAAAAAGTGTTCGGAAGTTCCACCATTTCTTTTTTTTTTTTTCTCTTAAATCGAATCAATATTTGCCCTTTATCCTATTAAAAAGTGTTCGGAAGTTCCACCATTTCTTTTTTTTTTTCTCTTAAATCGAATCAATATTTGCCCTTTTTGAAGATTACATCATCCATTTTTTTTTAATATTGAATCTCATATTTTAGAGAATTTTTATTCACATGATATGTTGTTTATTTGAAAAATAATGATGGTTGAAAATCATCTCGTCATCGTTGATGTGAAAAGCCACCATCACTATCATCGATATCATCAGCCTCCTCATCCATCACTTCGTCCTTTCCTTTATCGTGAGCCCTAACATGAAGATAATTGTCGCCGTCTCAGAATCTCATACCATCATTATGACCACAAGGATAGTCTGTCGTCATAGTTTGTTGTCCATTGTCATTATTGTGCGTGGTCGTTGTCGTCGTTAGTTCGTCGTGTCCGTTCATCGTCATTGTCGTTGTCGTTCTCAATAGACGGAGTGTTGAGGATGAAGGAAAGTAATATTACGTCTAAATCTAATAATTTTATTAAAAGAAAAATAAGTGTTCTACGTAATAATTGTATTGGAAGAAACTAATGTTTAATTGATATGAAGGTATATTTTTAGATAATTTAATTGATATCGGGTAGTTATTAGAAGAAAATTAGAGTAAGATATTTTTAGATAATTTAAGCTATGAACTGTATTTGATTCAGCATATCCATACAGTTTTTACATAGAAATTCAAAAAAATAAAATCTTTTAATCATTATCTAAAGTTTTTCAATTTTCTAAGATCATGTATTTGTAGATAGGACTGCAACTTGTAGATTGTATCAACTATAATCCCACTTTTTTCAAGATGTTTTTTTAGACAAGACAACAAATTCGAAAGAAGAAGGTTAATACAATAGTGGTCAATAAAGGATTTTTTTTTTCTTATTTAGGTCTTTATACGAACAAAATTTTCAAAGTAGGATCGCAAACAAATAATTCTTAAACTATGCCTTTTTTTAAAATATAATGAGAGAAAACGTCCTGCGCCATTCTCAAGAAAAGACGTAGCAGAACGTCTTTATCTGGCTTAAAGGCCTAGGACGCCTCCCTTAAAGGCGCAGGGTGCCTTTTATTGGGTAGGAAAAAAAATCTCACACCCACACCCATTAATAACATTATAATTCATTATAAAAACCTTAAACATCGTTATTTTTTTTACCTATTAATATAACTTTGATAATAATATTGTTAAAATAAACATACGGATACTTTTTATTCATTACAAGTATCTTAAATATATAGATAGTCTTTTCGATATTCATCACAAATATTCTAATTAAATAATGCAATAACTTTCGAAGATCTTAGTTAAACTAATTCATATCCATGAACTAAGAATATTGGATTTGTTCCATCTTTTATATGCTCCTGAAGTATTTCTCTCAACACCTCATCTGTCCTAATCGTTTGATATTTTTAATAATTTGTGATTGTATCTTTGTAGACGTAAGAGATCACCAGATCTAAACATGTAGTTTTCCACGCTGCAGGATTATTCTCGAGAAAAAGAATGCAATTCTTCATGAATTGAAGAGAGTCATATACACTAACGGTTAGAAAAGGTAATTTACCATCATAAAAAGACCACTCAGGTGTTGTGCCTCTCAATGCCGTTCTTTGGTCTCCTCTGTATTAGAGATAAACAACGATTTTTTCTGGACTCGTACTTGAGCTCGAAACTTCCTGGTTGGTTATGAGATTTATCGCCTGCCATGTAGGAACTCCGTGATTGTTGATGTCAGTCTCGTACATTTGTACAATCATGTAACGTCAAGTTGAGTATTGATCATCCGTAATCTCATACGGTTTAAAACCTCCAGCTCCAATTTGTGGACGGCATGCATCGATAATTTCCCTTCCGAATCTTGATCTTCGGTACACTTTTTTCCTCTTGTAATCGCCCTGGGTAGCATAAAGTTTGGTCGGTTGGCCCATTGAATAACAGTAACGAACAAGACAGAATCAATTTTTTTCCAAAATCTATCTGAATGTAATTTAGACCGAGAGAATCTTCGTTTGTATACATGATTTTCATTTTGGAGTTGACTTTGAATACGCCATCCTCTGCTCGAATCCTGACCACTAATTGGGCGTAAGAGTCTTTCAGTAAGCGCATCTCAAATATTCTTAGTTGTCTATTGAACCATGAGATTTCTCCCGTCCTCAGATCGGACAATCAAGTCCCTCCCATGTGAGTTTAATCTCTATCTTGATGAAATCTATATTCTTATAAAATGACAGATAGAATGGAAACGATAAATAAAATCATAAAGAAACGTAGAGATGATGTGTGAAACGATAACACAAAAGACATAATACAGGACGCTCTTAATACATAACATCGGATTGCATATTACAAAGTGAAAGACAAATGTAGGTTTCATTTATAAGTGTTCATCTTGAATCTTTTTTCTTTATTAGGTCTTTTTACAAATAAAATTTCCAAAGTGTATCACAAACAAGTTAATTCCCAAACTAAGCTTCATCAAGAATACCATTCTACTTCATGTTCTTGAGTTTTTTGGGAAAATGAATGTGTGATTACCATTATACTCTCACAAACTAGGAGGGGGGAGAAAGAAGATGAGGTTGGGGATGAATTGATATTAAGCGTTGATGCATTTTTTAAATGTTGGTTAGATAAACAAACAAATCTTGTACTTATGATACATTGATGATTGTTTTTTAGAATGATCAATAAGAAGAATGGAGAATATAACTAAAACAACAGACGTATGTATAGATGAGTAATACATTATCGATAAATAAAATGAAAACTCTAACTAAAACATACTGGTTTACATGATCGATGAATAGAATGAAAATAAAATCTAAAGCATGAGAAAATTACGATCAAATAAATATAAAAATTATGATAAAATAATAATTCAAAAATTAATAAGCGTAACGAAAATGTGCGTTTTCTCATTTTAAAGTTTTGAGACGTAATGTTCACTACAAAAAAAAAAAGCAATCTAGCTACGGATAAAATCCGTCGCAAAAACAGCAAAAAAAAATGTTTATTTTTTTACGACGGAAAGTCAATACTGTTGTTAAAAATTTAAAAACACATCAAATTTTTTTAGCGACGGATTTCCATCGCTAAAAATTTGAGTTTGAATTTGCATTCAAACTATTAGCGATGGAAACCGTCGCTAAAAAAAGTAGCTACGGATCCGTCACTAATTTAATTAGTTTTTGCCTTGTTAATTTTTGCATGAAAAATTTGCATTCACACTATTAACGACGTATCCGTCGCTAAAATAGTTTAGCTACGGATCCGTCAGTAATTTAATTAGTTTTTGCCTTATTAATTTTTACATGAAAAATTTGCATTCACACTATTAACGATGGATCCGTCGCTAAAATAGTTTACCTACGGATCCGTCACTAATGTAAATAGTTTTTGCCTTAGTAACTTTTTGTATGAATTTTTGCATTCTAACTATTTGCGACGGATTCTGTCGTTAAAATAGACATTTTTACATTATTTAGTGACAGAATCCGTCGCTAATATTGACGTTTGTAAATTTTCGTATTTTCTTTTTATGTTTTTTTACGTCATTCACTTCTTTTCACAATTATTTTCAATTTAATTTTATGAGGACATCATTTATAATACGTGATATATTTAACAACAATATCATGTACAACACCTTATATGTTTTAAGTTTTGTTACATATATAACATCTTATATCATATGCAATATATATATTATTAAGAGTTTTTAACAATACGTTGTTTTTTATTAAAATTTTCTGAAATACAACACCTTATCATAAGTTAACATTTCAACGATTACGAAATTCAAAAAATATTTATAATATATAAAATTTTAATTCATAAATCATCATCAAAAAAAAATTTTACGACGAAATCCGTCGTAAACTAATAAAAAATTTTTTCATAATTATATTTATTAACAACGAAATCCGTCATTGAATGATTATTAAACCTAAATAACGACGGATTCCGTCGTTAAAATTTATATATATAACTTTGCCCGCGGTCATCTTCTTTCTTATTTCTTCCATCTCTCTTCCATATCTGCTCCTCGTCGGTGCCGTCGCCACCTGCCGCCGTCCTCGTCCCTTTGTGCCGCCGCTGCCCGCCTTCTGCTGCCCGCCGCCCCCAGGCCGTCGCTGGCCGCCTGCGGTCGCCTGTCGCCTCCTGCCGCCCCCAGGTCGTCGCTGCCCGCCTTCCGTCGCTGCCCGCCTGTTGTCGCCTGCCGTTGTCTGCCGCCCCCGGCAGCCCCCCCGGTCGCCGCTGCCCGTCTGCCGCCGCCTGCCGCAGTCAAAGTTTATCTTCACAATATTTCCCGTCCTATGAAGGGGGGGAGGGAGTGCTAACTACGATCGGAGAATAGACGGGCCATTGTGGAAGAGAGTTGGTCCCTTCAGCATGGCCCATTTCCATTATCATATAGCCCAGTTAGGAACTACACTGGACAGGGAAAGATATGGGCCCATTGTTTCTAATCTCGAACGAAAAGATTCCAACTGGCCCAAAGATCATTTTGATGGGTTTCTGATTTCCCAGCAGCAATTAAAGAAAGTTCATTTAACCCAGGAGTTCAAGGATCTATTTTGTATCGATTCTATTTTTTATTTTATTTTTCTGTTTTATTGTCGGATGAAATAGAAGTATTTGTTTCTCATTTCTGTTTCTGAAACGAAAGAAGAAAACAAAAAATCAGAAAAAATGATTTTCTGTTTTATCAAAATACAGTATTCAAAATTCCATTTATAAGAAATCATTTTATTTTATAGAGCGACTTCGGTTTTTGTTATTGATTTTTTGTTTCTGTTATTGATTTTGATTTTTATAGTTTTGAATAACAATACCAAACAACTCCTAAAGTCAATGACCACTTTTACCATCACCAAATTTTTTTATGCCATTTTCTTTTTCTTTATATTGATATCCTCATCACTTCGCCATGCAATGAACATCAACCCAACAACCGAATATAGATTCGATATCAAAATTCATGGTTACAATAGACCAACAGAGTTCTCTTTGTAAGCTGAAATGTTATGAGAAGTCAACAATATAAATATAGCACGGTGAAATGTATTGCGACATGTCATACAGCAATGAAAACTATGCACAACTTCTGGCGATTTTCATCAGACAAATTGATTCAGAATCTTCTTGAAAACATAACGAGAAACAATGTAGTTTGTTCTCTCCGTGGGATGAAATGAATCCCAGAAAACATACTTTGTGGCATCAATGCATGTAAATGGACTGAACTGGTTGCACATGAATCCCATCTCAAATCTCCCTGTGGCGCAGCATGCCCTTGATGTTTCCACGAATCCTGCAGTTGACAAATAGAAATAACGATCATATCAGGATTTGATCTCTTGACCATTGAGTCAAGCTGGCGATGAAGTGTTCGAACCAGCTAAACTATCATTCTAAGGTAGTCCTAATAAATGAAAAGGAAGTAAGGAACATGAGAGAAGGAAAGAAAGGACAGCTTATTGTATTTTTACCGTATAAAGAAGGTCGAGTAATAGCTTTAAGCAAAATGCCGAAAGGATTCGAGAGCACAACTTTGATGCCGGGAAGTTCATCGTTGAGTTGATCAACCAAGACCTTCAGCTTAGAGTTAAATTGCTCCGCAACATTGTTATATTGTTCGACACAGGCGTTTCCTCCCATGATATTAGTTGTTCTCTCCAAGGGCAAGCACCCCATAGGAGGAAGTCCTCCTAGAGATATCTTTCTCGCACCAAGTCCATATAACTCCTCAAGGAAACCCTTCGCTATTCCCACCAGGAAATCCTGGTATTGCTCAACGGTGAACTGTGTTGACCTTGTCCGCTGCGTGGTGGAGTAATAGTTCTCTAGAAAGTCATTGGTTCCCATACTGATAAGGTACAGCGCCTCGCTTAGGATTTTGTTTGCCTTCTGCTCCCCGAGGTAATCCCTTAGCATCGTTTGGTACTCTTTGTAATAGTTCACTTCTTTCCATAGCGGCATCACAGACTGCATAACGCGAAAAGCAATAACAGTTCATTCGGACAATATATCGTATAAACCAGCCCCAAATGTTTCATTCCTGCTACAATGTTGCAGGGTATATTCTGATCTTCCTCTGCTTTCTTCTACTCTTTCTTTCCATGAATAATTCTTATTAGTGCATTGATTTTTTAAAAAGAAAAAGAAAAAGGTGACGAGACCAACTGTTTTTAAAAAATAAAAGAAAAGTTTAGAAGAATACAGAAATCCCTCGTAGCTACTGGTGAAGGAAAAACAACGAAAATGCGGTTGCTAACATTTGCTTTGAGACGAAGCAAATTCTGGTGAATTCGTCCCATTGCTATATATATTAATCAGCGAGGAAGAGCAGAAATACAACATAGAGGGAGTAGAGCCAGACAAAGTAAAACCGTCGGCCAGAGAATTTAGGATAAACACAGGTTTGTGTTTTGGTTATATTCTCACTAAAAGATTACCTTTTGTAATAATATTTAGGGATTGTCTTAAATATTATATTATTGTTTTTGGATAGGTATGAGCTGTGAAGGTCACAAAAATTAGTGAGTGGAGGGATAAATTCTCTTGTAACAAAAGTTCACCTGGTTAGTGAAAATACTTGTCGATTGTCCGTGGACGTAATCCCAGAAACGAAGTGAACCACGTAAATCTCTGTGTCGTGATGTCAATTTTATTTTCTACCATTTGTTTTAATTATTTTTCTAACGTCATTTGTACCAACAATGTGTACAACATCGCATGACATAGGAGTAAAGGTGACGAAAAAGGAAAGCACTACTTGTATCCTTTGGACCTCAAGCATTACATCAAATATTGTTCTGATGTTTTTCTCATTCGATATTATGACACAATGATTTAAAGTACATTTGAGGTAAGAGATATGCATATGTACAGGAATTAGATGTCTCCATGGTTCCATCTTTTGTTCAATTTCTGAATGTTTCTAGAGGTGTCACTCGTGTTCTGACGTGAATTATGGGGATGAAATCTCATAGATTGAAATCAAGCAGCAAGATGGCTTTGAGTCGTATATGTGCTACTTTGTCGCGCATAAGCACCGATACAGGCCTTAATGAAGCATCCGAGATAAGGTTATAAACTCGGACAAAGCAATGGTAGCTACTCTAAACCAGCATCTCTTTTTTGTGTATACGGTGCGTCGAGGCTGGTAAAGTTGTGCAAATGCACACTTATTGATCACTATTTGGGGCATTGAATCCCTATATAGCTAAGAACATGAGACAAACAGAGCTGCCATGTGATGATCAACCAATTCGAACCCCCTTTTCGCCTTTTCATCCAGCACATCAATAGTACTACTCCGTTTAAGGAAAAATAGATTACGACCCTTATTACACTATGTAACACTGAGCACGCATTTTGAGTAGCTGAGGTCCTAATTTATCATATACCCCAATTTTGTCCTAATCAGAGAGATTCAGCGTGATAATACAGATTATGTAACTCAAATTTTCTACGACAAACAATGATATCACGAATCAAATACCAAAAAACACAATGTAGATCACGATGAATGTAACGACGAGCACTTACAAGCACGGCGGAAGTGGCATTATCATAACCAGTCCCGGCCGAGGCAAAACACACCCCGGTAGCGAAATCCGACACATTATACATTGGATCCAAATATGCCGGCACAGTCTTCTTGAGCCCAAAAAACTCCGATATAAAATCCGCCGGAATCCTCCCATTACTAAACCTCCCCGTCGGCTTCCCGCCATCAAAGTCCCTTCCATACGGCTCAAAGTTGCTCCTAAGGATCGTCGCGATCGCGTTGTTGTTTCCTGTGTCCACGGACGAATCCCCGAAGACAATGACCGCCGGGACTGTGGCGGCAATGTAGGTGGATTGGAGGGTAACGAGGAAGAATAGTAAGAAGCAGCGAGTGAAATGGTGAAAGGGTGAAGGTGCCATTGGTGTGTTTTGGTTTAGGTGGGAAAATTGAAAGTGTGAGGGTAAGGTGATCGATGAATAAATATAGGAGGATTTTTAGAGGAAGATATGAGAGGGAATTGATTGGTGGTGATGAAAAAGTTTGTTGGATGGATCATTATTGTTGGTGGGAATTCATAGGTGGAATGAAACCTTTTTGTTTCTTGGAAATTGGAGTACCACTGTATCATAGATGAATGTTATGTGCCTGATTAGGGTACATGTCTGGACTGAACGTATATCTCGACTTAACAGAATAGACGTATTTGTTTTGCATCGATCCATTCATGTATAAACACTTTGTGCATTGCTTGATAACTTAAAATAATTAAATGTTCGAATTAATTGAGCAAGATCAATATTTAAAAAGACATAGCTTTCTTGATGCATGCTATAGTTATTACAGGGAATGACAACAATAATAATCATCCTTTGATCCTCAATTCCTCATCATTGTATAGTGATGATGTTTATATTTATGATTCCTTGAGGGAATCGTTTAATGACATAAAGTAAAAGTAGAAAACATTTGCATCATATAGTTGATGGTCCAAATTTGACGTATTATAAGAGTTCCCAGAATAATTACATATCGACATATCTAGAAAGTTGAAAAGTGTTCTGATACCATGATGATGATCCTTCGATATAAAGTGTGTTGATTGCACTATTCTAGATAATATGTCACTCAAATGAACACACGGATGATAATATAACAAAGGGAAAGATTCTCTCTCCCTTTGTTACAAAAAAAGAATATTTCGAAAGATAAAACGATTCGATGATGTCGAATTTTGATTTTATGATCAGAAAAAAATATTATTTATTAACGAGTCAATCCTTATTGATTTCATTTTCATCTGATGAACGTTTGCGTTGGGGGCATTAAGCAAGACATGTTGATCTGAATTCAATCTTTTTGTTAAACGAATCTCTAAATTGAAATGTCTTCCTAATCTAGCTAGCAATATGTCATGTGAAAATTAATAATACTACTAGTACCACAGTGGCCCCTTACTTGATTATTGTGCTTAGGCGAATTGCCTAGAACTGGTGCATTATAAAAGCCCAGCCAATGTATATATAGTAGGGCCTACTATCTTCCTGGCATAACAATGACATTGCCGGGTTTGGAATTTTGCATCGTATATAATCTCATCACCTATGGCAACCACAAAGTCGGTGCATCATTTAATATGGGGAAAAGTCGGGGAAGTTTGCTATTTTTTAATCTATATTTTACTTTCTGAACATTAGATACGAATTACTTGCTCCGTTCAATTTATTTTGTGACAATTATAAGTTACCAGCAAAATCAGACTATTCGTGTCACAGTAACTCACTTTTTTTTTTTTTACCTATAATGTGATCCTAGAAACACAAGTGATAAACCAGTACGAATTAAAAGGTCTAATTGATCATCCCGTCCGCATCAACTAAATGGAAATTTTCATACGGATTACAGACATGGAGCTCAACCGATGCAAGGATTTCCCCTTCTCATGTACAGAAGCAATATTTCTCAAATGCAGGCAAGCTGAGTTCAAAATGAGAACTATACAACAAGTTTCAGAAACTATATTACGACATATTCCATGACACAAGATGAGCGGAACTGTTTACAACATACCAAGTGTGGCATCTTTACAATATATGCACGAACCCGTGGACTCCATACAACACATTGTCTCAACACGCCCTTTTTCCCTTTATTCTCAGTATAAGAATCAACTCTTCTGTGTTTACTATTTTACATAGTCTTGTAGATTTTTTGCTGCTAAGCCATGCTGGTCTCCAGGGAAGATTTGGCAAGCCAGAGCAAACCAGGATCATTCCGCTTCAGAACGCAGTACGTTTCGGATTTACCAAATTCGTCTCGGACCAGATCTGCATGGAAACCAATTAAGAAAAGCACTTCCATTGCAGCTGCAGCCAAATCAACAAGAACAAAGGAAGACGGAAGATTGTAAATAATAAACCACCACACGTTGAGAGCACGGAGAATGTAAGGAAAGAGTGTGATCTTAGTATATGTCGATTTGTCCATTGCCACATACCAATTAACCAATGATACAGATGAATGTCAAGAAAAGTAGAACAAAAGGATGCTGAGTAGAGTACAGACCTTGGTAATGCGCGATATATCTCTGGATTGTAGGATTTGCCTGCAGAGAGAAAAACAATGAAACTTAGTCTAGTTAAGATTTAGGAGAGAGCCCAAGGGGAAAAACCACATCCAAACTTGACCCGAATAGCATAAATATGTGAATTGAGCCAACTATTAAACCAAAAGCTTACGTTAATGGGTTATGGCCTATGCGTTGTTCACATATAGATTTTTTTTCTCCACTTTCGATGTGGGTAAACCTACTCACACATATACTCAACAAGTTTGGCATCCAAATGAATGCCAAGGACAAAGTTTCTGCTAGACAGAGAAAGTTTACCTTCCGAAGTCTTTTGTACTTCGTCTCATTAGGATGGTCGATCACGTTTCTGCAACAAAAGTCCAGATGGTTCAGATAAGTAAACAGATTGAAATATATAACCCGGCATACTCACCAAATTATAAGCATACAAGCACAAAGCATTTTTAGCTCGTTTTCCAGATCAGTGGAAGACATCGGAAGTTTCAATGCGCTACCTGAGTATTTTAAAAAGAGTCTGCAACACTTCCCGTGCATTGGAAGGCCCAACTTCACTCTGGAGCATCTCAATTGCCTTGGTCAGATGATTGTAAAACAATGCAGCAGGGTCTTGGATTCTCTGTAGTTCTTGATCATCAGGATCAGGTTCATCAGACTTCTGTCCAGAATTCTCTTGCGGTGCCTCCGAATTATCATCAGGATCTGGCTCTACATTGTTGATAACTTTTCCCCAAGTATCAACAGGAACTTCTGAGTCGTCAGGATCTGGCTCTGCTTTGTTGATAACATCTCCACGAGTATCAACAGGAACTTCTGAGTCATCAGGATCAGGCTCTGCCTGAAAGTTCTGGTCCGACATTACGGCAGGCACAAACGCATCCAGCATCTCGGTATCATCAGGATCTGGTTCCGAGCTTATAATGCCGTGATCTGTAGGTAAATTCTCTGGCTCCATAACTCCTGAAGCTGAAGTATTTCTAAGATCAACTTCCTCTCTCATGTGATTCTCAGAGCAGTCATCAGGATCTGGCTCAAGCTTCAGCACAGGCTGCCCATCACCTTGTTTTTTAGGTGACGCTACCCAGTCAACAATGATATTTGCTGAACCGGATTTTTCATGAATGCTCGAGATAGTGTCATCAGGATCAGGTTCTTTTTCACTGGTTGAGAGAGCATCAACCATCCGCTGATGAGCTGCTGCTGCTGCTGCTGCACGAGCACTGACCACCATGCCTACTGTAGTTCCACCGAGCTTATAGGACATGGGACTTTCATGTTTGAATTCATCGATATCATACTGCTCTTGAGGTCTGACATTACCCAAGGTATGACCTCTTGATTTCGTCCAATCTAGAGCTGCAGCCTCTTCATTAAGCTGCAAAGTTTTCAAGCGTTACATGATGCATGCAAAGAGAAAGTAATTAACTTGATCACGGGAGATATGTAACCAGTAAATTACCTGTTTATTCAGGGCATGAAAGTTTGCATCATGTTCAGAATAGACCATGTGAGCCTGTAAAATATGAAAGGATCAGAACATGTAATTCACAGGAATCTAAAGCTTTTCATGAAGTGGCATGAAGGGTTATGAGGGAAGAAAAGCGGAATCAGAAAACTGGACGCAGAAGAAAAGAGACACCATAATATGGTCAGCTCAAACTTACAAGTTCATGCAGAAGAGTCTTCTTGAAGCTTTCATATTTCCTGAAGCCTTTAAGATCATCAGTCCGGAGGCGAAGAGAAATCTCCTCTCCATGATTCTACAACCAAAAAAAAAAAAAAATAGGACCAGAAGGTTAACTTAATGGAGCAGGAGAACAACACTAAAATTTCTTCTCTTTTTTTTTTCTTATGTCAAGTGAAGTCATATTTGGCAACTTAATGTGGCAAATACCTTGTTAAATCCGAGTATACACTTTGGGCTAATACCAACATAACCAACAGGTGCCAACTCCGTCATGATTCCCACTCTCCAATGATGCTTCAAGAATCAACAATCAATCATATTTTTGTCAGAACATGCTAAAGAAATGAAAACACAAGCCAGAGATTGATAATGGAAAAAACACAAAAAACAAAATCATCAGCCGTGTCTACCTTGTTCATAATGGCTACAATTCCTGGATCCACAGCAAGCATATGCATCCTTTTCAATGCCTCAGAGGCTGGTGGATTTAACTGATGGATATTGACAGAAGAAACAAGTAGGCGTAAGCTCCACACAGAAACGTAGGGGATTAAAACTCAAAGGCACGGCCTAGGTATTTCACCGGAAGCCTTGAATTACCACTATCCCAGGAAGTTCAAGGGTACGGAAATCAGCGAATATATATTGCCCTTGTGGAAGCCTGATTGGTCCCTGGGGTGCTTTCAACATCCGCATTCTCATCCGCTTTTCCTCTTCTTCAAATCCAGCAATCCTGAGGTTTTCCTTTTCCCCCTTTAGCACCTCATCGACCTCCTTTTCGGAAACTCCCATCATTTTTATTGGTTTTCCCTGGAACCATTGAAGGAAATCAGAACAGGATTGACTATGCATCCCAATTTCCCCAATATTACTAAAGAATTATCTTCCTCAACTGAGTGATGTAGCACTAAACAGGTCACCAAGATATTTTCATTTTGCAATATGAAAATCAAGGGCAGACACAAACCTCTGGAAATGAAACCTCTGCTATGCTAATATTTGAATGCTCAACTGAGAAAGGCGACAAAAGCATAGAACTTTTTGTCTTAGATTGCGGAACAATTAAGCGCATAGTATCTGGTTTTACATCCGTCAGCTTCTGTAGCTCATCCCCCAATTCCTTGAGATTGGCACCAGAATTTATCACGGTGGCGAACTTCATTCCCCTCCATGTTACTGATATGCTTTGATTACTGCTTTCTTTCGGTCCCATATAGACTGCAAGAGAACCAATTGACACTTTATTAGATATTCAGCCACACAACGGACAGTAGACAAAAATTAAAATCGGACGACTGAAAATCACATCTTACATTAACCTATTCAAGGCAAGTCCACCACGACACGAAAAATGATACTCCGTTATCCCTCACTATGACTCCCTTGGAAACTCGGATTCTTTGCTAGCTTACTACAAACAGAATGAACTATCCACCACTCTCTCCTAGGTTACTCTTACTCGATAGCTTAACATACAAACTACTCCAACACATCAAAAAGGCACATACACAACCTCGACGGAACAGAAAATAATCGGTGTAGTCACCGTGTTGATCCTCGAGTCGAGCAACTCAAACATTACTTGCGGTTTTCGACTAGCTCATCTTCCTGAATTAAAAACCTATATCAAACCAATCAACTCGAAATCCCCAACTCTGTAGAAACCCACAAACCCTAAATTCAAGAGAAAAAAAAAGGAAATCTCTTGATCACAACGATCTTTGCCCCAAAACAATCACGCTAACAAAAATCCCATTGACCCAATTGTTTCTAATGATCGAAGAACAAAACCCAAATCAAACCCAACGAAATCAAAACAACAATCCGCAACCTCGAAACACACAATCAAAACCCTAGAATCATAATTTTCTGTAATTCTAATTCATCGATTAATATTCAAAGAGTTCAAGGACTCAACGAAACATACCTGGAGATGTAACTCGAAAATTTTATTGTTGAGAGTTGATTGATGAAATAGTATCCAGAATTGGATCAAATGAATCGAATATTTAAACAACAAAAAAAAAATGTTTCTTTTTTCTTTTCTCTGTTTCTACTGGTTTGTGCGTGTTTTATCGGGTCGGGTTTCCACGGGTGATGTCAGGATCAGAATGGTATGCCTGTACGTCATCATATGCGCCTGAGAACATTTTGGATGCAACTTCATGTGGGGAAAAACTATAGGACAAGTCCTCACTATCTTCTCCCTTGTGTATGCAGAATTAAAACAATCCTGACTTAACGATAAACGAATCTTTCTTTGAAGACGGTAAGAATCAAGACTTGTGAATACGCGAGTAACCAATAGGTCTACCGTGTGGATTACCATTCTTATGGTCGCAAGATAGTCACTCGTGGGAGTACCATAGCACGAGACATCCTCGATGATCAGCAGACGTTGTCTTCCTGGTTCTGGATGAAGTGTAAACACCAGAGGATACATACTACTGAGAGCATCGACGGGGGAATATTGACATTCCAATGCCAGTACATATTCATACATGATGCACGAGAGAAACAATGAATTGCTAGCTGCCATGGCGAATCGACCAAATTGAAGATTTTTGGATATATGAAGGCGACTTTGATCGAACTCGTTTAAAGTACATGTATGGACGATAAAATATGCAAATAGTTTGGGCATTTACATACAGAACTCATTCCCTCACTCTAATTCAACAATCAAGCTTTTAGATAGACGCCAAAGGCGTTTAAACTTTAAACAATCCATGTTACAGGAACAAGAAAAAAACAGCAGTATTAGACTACAGTGGTAAAAGCTTTGTGGTCTAATCTGGCAAAACGATCAACACAAGAACATACATCAACCGCCTTCCATCGAAATATCGCCAGCCACATTCTTCTCGATGGGCTGACTTGAACCAAAGGTGAACTCGTGAGGATTGAAAAGGGGGCGATCAAAGATCGAGGTGGTAGGACTGGTGTCAAAAACCGGCACAGGAGCTTCGTCGTTCTTTGGAAAGCCAAAGCCGATAGGCTGCATGCTCGGTGCAGGGAATACTTGCATTAGGGTGGTCGCGGTGCTCTGGTTTGGTCCAAATAGTTTCTGCTCATAGTCCTGCAATCGCTGATGGACAGCTTAAAAAAACAAAAACCAAAGGATCAGTTAGAACACATTGTCGCAATGCTCTTGCAAAGAACCATCAGCAATTCAGCACCAACTTCTCACTTAATACACAGATTGTACGGACTAGGACGAACTATGGAGTAATTGTATCAAAGGATAAAAAAAATGCAAAATATGAAGCTTTTCTTTTCAACTGCAGGACATATGCAAGCGATTGGTTCCACAGGGAAGTGTTGATTATGGTAAAATACCTTGAGAAAGCTCGACAGACGGCCTGCGCTCTTTCACCCATTGGTAACTCTGGGCAAATCTCCATCCTTTGGACTTCATCAAGTAAGCGATTACAATGGCTGGTGACCTGCAAAAAAGAGAGATTAGAGCATAGTTTTGATTAACCAGAGTACGAAGTATGGAAAAATTGACTAGAGTTCCTTATATTTAAAGGGACAGATCCTTAGAGTACATTGATCCATTCATTTCACGTTTCCTAAAGTAAAAACAGAACTTCGGATGCAACTTTTCTCAATCTTTTGAGATTTGAGGCCTTGTAACAGCTCCACGGCACCAAAGGGAAAGAAAACAGAAGGAATAAAGAGAATCAAAAAAGAAACTGCACGCTCAGACCTATTCTTCCCTGACATGCAATGTACAAGAACTCGGGCCTTCTCCTTCTCCGATTCTTCTGTTACGACAAAAAAAACGAAATGCTAAATCAGGAATCTCATACAATATGAAGTCTGAATCAAAATCCAAAGAAACAAGACAAGAAAGAACCCTGCATCGGCACCCCACCCAACGAAATCCATTTTTACTCAAGCAGCGTGAGACATAAGAGCAAGCCATAACTTCGAGCAGAATCAACACGAGAGATTGAAGGAATTCAGATGGTAAAGAGTAAGTGAGGATGATGACACTAAATACGAATTCTTACACGCACCTAAAAACTTTATTGCATCGTCAAAGTCTAGGCTCTTGTCATCTGACAAGCAATGATAAATGAAGGAATTCTTGTACAGATTTTGACAAGATGGAACTGTCTGCATATCAAAGAAAAATTCAGGTATTACAACATGTAATTAGTATATAAACAAGCATATCAGATATAGACCATCTCCAACTAAGCAGTTGATCACTTTAAAATAGAGGTACGTGCGGCAGCAACACCAAACATTAACTTTCACGAATGTGTGATACACCAACAGCCAATCCTGTTCCCTATTCTGTTCTTCCATTAACTTGATCAAGATAACCAGTAAGTAGTAAACTTTCTCTTTGGATGCCAAAACCAAGCGAAAACGAAGCCAAAACACAACATTGAGACTTCTACTTTAACGCATACACTTCGACACTTGATCATAATGTGTAAACTAGTGTATCACCAATTATTGAACTTTTGATGCGTGTAAGCACACCAACCCCAACCGATGATGTCCCAACCTGCTATGCTAACATCTACCACACTGCACCTCTAAAATTTCAACTCAATCTTCTAGAATGAGACCAACGATTCACTCTAAAACACCCTGAAACATTTGATCCATAGATAATAGTATTAATTATTAACTATGTGAGGCCAAAACCTCCTTAGCATCAAAATGTTTGGAATGATCCGCAATCCTACATCAAGACCCTAAATCAGAATACACTGGATGTAAAATTCGGAGTATGAAACGCATTGACATTGCCATCAATACATAGAGTATCACCATGATTAACTCACACAGCAACTCGATTCTAATGAACTAGAAATCAACAATCCAAATGCAGAGACACCAGCTGTGATCATTATCCTAAGTGAAACTTACATTGAGAATCCGCGAAATACCCTGTGATTTGAGAAGCTCAGACCTAGAAGCATTATCATAACTACCAAGATACAGAAAGTCCTGCAAGATCTCTGACGGGAACGCACTCACTTGCGCCACCGGTTTCTCGGCGATCACCGGGATCCGATGACCACAGATCCCACAAACCTCACCCTCTTCATACTTGTGATAGTGCCCACAAACCACACATGGATTCTCCCTCTCCCTCTTCCTTGCACTCCCTGACATATCAATCCTTATTCTCCCAATCCAACACCTACCCAGATCAAAAAACTATATCTTTATAGCTTTGGGAGCAGATTAATGCTCTATTGATGAGAAATTTGAGATGGGTCCTGTATATCTGAATTGGATTTTGATTTGGGCTAACTGGTTAGGGCTTGATTCACAGAATCCAGCAACTGCCCAGATCACAAAACAACAACTTCATTGATTTGGGAGTAGATTCTAGCCTGTATGATGAGAAATTTGAGATGGGATCTGTGTATCTTGCTTTGATTTTGACCTAGGTTGATAGGTCAGGGATTTGATCCAAAACTTGATCTTTATGGATTTGAGAGTTGTCTCTTGCCTTGATGATGAGAAATCTGATGTAGGTTTTTGGAATTTGATATGGGTTTTGATTGGGTTGATGGGATTGGATTAGGGTTTTGATGGGATTTGGTGTGGTGAATCACTGTGTTTCGATTGGGGAATTTTCTACAGGTGATGATGATGCTGAGGGGAGAGTATGTGGAGAATGAAGCGAGGCACGCAAGGAATTTTCATGAAGATGATGATCATATCTGGCCCTCATGATGAATGAGAGACAGACAGGTCATGTGCTATTTGTTGATCCTTTCATGTTTGTTCTTTTTCTGATTTTTTCTCATGTTGTCATGTTACTTTGGTTACTTTTTTAAAATTTTAGTTTCTGATAGAAATGTTGCCCAAAACTCATTTCTAACAAAGGCTAACAAACAAAACAAACATTTTATTAGTGGGATTTTTTGTTTGTTATAAATCTTGTAAGTTTTCTATTTAAAGTTTTGAATTATATAAAAATCTAAATGTCTAGACGGATTATAAAATCACAAAAAATTACATTCACGGATAAAAACACACATGTATCATCAATATTAGTTCTCGACTGGTTAAGAACTATTGGTTCTCGTTGTCTAATTCATTGTTGCTCCTTTGTTATCTTTCATTGGCCAATAAATGTGACTTTCATATAATGTAAGTGCATATTCGTCACGACTTATGTCAATACTCTTGCATTCATGAAGCTGTGTGAAAGAACAACCCTTGGGTTACCTTTTGATTGACAACAACTTCTCACATTTGTACAAAAGTATGAAGTTATGGTCTCATTCTTTCCTTGCCTTACGCATATCTCTTTATTCATCCATGTGCTCCACTTAAAGCTCAACTGGTGCCTTTTTTTTTTTCTCGGGGTAAGAGATAGGCTCTTTGTTACTGAAGATGATGATACTAGTTTATTGACAAAAAGAAAAGAAAAGATGATGCTTGTTGAAAATATCCAAATGACAATATCAAAACAAAAAAAACAATACAGTAAGTTTAATGGATGATAACATTATATGTTGTTAAAAATTAATAAAGATTAAATAATTATAAAATTTTAAAAATAAAAATAATTTTAAAAAAATTTCATTGTTGGACGTGTCTAATAACATATAACTTATATATAATTAACAATAAATTTCTTTTTTTCTTATAGAATGTAAAGAAGACAGATGCATGATGTTGTTATTAAAAAACTTAACTTATGATTGATCCAACATTACTAGATGTCATGAAAGTTCTTAACGTTCTGTGAATAAAAAAAGTTTGAGAAAGTGATTCAAATAGAATTTCGTTGACATTTTATTCGGACTGCATCACTCTCTTTAGGTCCGGTCCGGGCCGGTGAAGCACCAGCTGGTCGCCAAGCACAATCTTCATTTCACCCCACCGAAATTAGGGTTTCACCTAAATCCCCAAAATGGCACCTCATCAATGGCGACGATTCCTATCATCCGCCTCCAAATCCATGCAATTCACCTCATCTTCAACCCCTCCTTCCCCTCATCCCCGTCGCCGAGTTGTCGTCACCGGTAATTTCACCGGCAATCCTCACATTCCATTGAACGCGGCAATTTGGGTTTTTTTTGTGGTTTGATTTGATCGTGTTTTCAGGCCTGGGCATGGTGACGCCACTGGGATGCGGGGTCGAGACGACGTGGAGGCGACTCATTAGAGGGGAGTGTGGGGTTAGGGCGATCAGGGAAGAGGATTTGAGAATGGATGGGTTTGATCGAGAGACGCGGGATCATGTGTTTGATCAGTTGACGTCGAAGGCGGCGGCTGTGGTGCCTGTTGGGGAGAAGGAGGGGGAGTTTGATGAGAGCGTATGGGTTAATTCGAAGGTTGATTGCTTACTGAAATGATGCTACATTGTGTTTAATTTTATTGTAACGGATGAAGTTTTGAGTTTCGTGGCAATGCCATACGCGAATGTATGAAACAAAGGATAAGATGGTATGTGATTGAAGTATTTGTTTTAAGTTTGCTTAGGGATGTGATTGTTTTTCTGGAATTTTTAATTGTTTTGCAGATTAACTGCGATGGATAGTAGTAGGATTGTAAAAGATGAGAACATTTTGGACCTTTTTTCTGTTTGGGTGATTATTGGGGTGGATAGCTCGTAGATCACATTGTGTGCTGAAATGTCCATAGTTGTTTCAAAACTAATGGGTAAATTGTCTAACCTGAAATCATGTTTTTGTTCAGGATCAGAGATCGATTTCTAGGTTTATTGGCTATGCATTGTGTGCTTCTGATGAAGCCCTTAGAGATGCGAACTGGGTGGCAAATGAGCAAGATGAGAAGGAAAGGACGGTAGTTATTATATCTTTCTTTATCATGCCATTTTTCTTTTATATGTTGAAATGACCCTATCATTCTGATCATTTTGTTGCATTGCGTTCCCTTGCTATAAAATTCAGGGTGTGTGCATCGGCAGTGGAATTGGGAGCATTTGTGATATAGTTGATGCCGCACAATTGATTTGTGAAAAGGTAAATGCTTTTTTGCTTTCTATTGCCCTACCATGATCCACTTTTTCCAACAAGGCTGTATTCTTGCACTCTGTATTATCCTTATTCTTCAGTTTTTGCTTATGCTCTTGCCTGCTGATTCTCTCTGTAGCGATTAAGAAGACTCACCCCGTATTTTGTTCCGCGCTTATTGATCAATATGCCTTCCGGTCATGTGAGCATGAAGTATGGATTCCAGGTATATGACAAGCATTAGTAACAATGACTTCTTTTCTTGGTCAGAAGATCTGTCTGAACATTTTTTCTATTGCAGTTATTTGTACGTTGGTCAGTTTGCCTGTAAATGCATATGTAAGACAGTTCTTTTTCGATTGTGAGACGAAGAATGTTTATTTGACATACTTCAGTATTTTGGAGAGCATACCAGACTAATATGCCTCTTCTAAGATAAATAAGGAGAGAATAACCTGGAAACCAGATTCTGGAATCGATCTCTCTAGGAAATAGGAATTTAGAGCATGTAATATAGGCTTGTTTCTGCCAATGAAGGTGACCATATAGGAAGCTTTTTATTTAAGATGCATATTATTTTTCATGCTAAAAAGTATTCGCTGTGCAATTCATGTGAAATCTTCTTAGATATTTGTTTCTGTTATTTATATTGTATGCATGCATAGCTTGATTTTGAATCTAGGGACCAAACCATGCTGCAGTGACTGCTTGTGCAACCGGAGCACATTGTATTGGTGACGCGGCTAGAATGATCCAATATGGTGATGCAGATATCATGGTTGCTGGAGGAACGGAGGCCAGCATTGATGCTTTATCGATCGCAGGGTTTTGTAGGTACTAACTTTGTTTTTTCTCCCCCTTCTTTGTTACTCGATCGTTCCAAGTGAATAATCTAGTTTTTTTCTAGTGATGTAGGTTGAAAGCATTATCTACTAGCTACAATTTGACCCCTTGTGAAGCTTCCCGACCATTTGACACTGGAAGAGATGGATTTGTGTAACTGTTCTTTAATGCTATTTAGGTTGATTCCACTTCAAGCAACACTGTGTATACCCTTGCTAATTTTCGTTTATCAATTTAACTTTTAATTGAATCACAGGATTGGTGATGGCTGTGGTGTCGTGGTGTTGGAGGTGAGTGGTTATAAGTTTGCTTTCCACTCAGTCTCAATATTTAGTAGTATTTACCATTGGACTAAAACTTTACAATGTATAAATAACATTATTGCTTTTATCAAAAAAACAAAACAAAACAAAACAAAAAAACATTATTGCTTGTGGCGGCATGCTTTGTGATTTAATGTCCCCTGGTAAAGCAGGAACTTGAACATGCTAAAGACCGGGGTGCAAAAATTTATGCAGAGGTTGGAGGTTATGGAATGTCAGGTTGTTAATGGAACTACACTTTTTGTTTTTGTTTTTTGTTTTTTGTTTTTTATATGTTGCTTGTAATGTCTATCTAGGCGATGCTTATCATATTACTCAACCCCATAATGATGGAAGAGGCGCTATGTTGGCAATGTCACGTGCCATACAACAGGTCTGTTGTTAATCTTTATAGGTTTATCATTAGCATCGTTCCTATGATCATTGCAGTGCAAGATAGAGACTAATATTCCTGCTATACTGACATTCAGGCCAATCTTGATCCTCGCCAAGTGGATTATATAAATGCCCATGCTACATCTACACCATTAGGTAATTAGAAGTTCTTTTCATATATCCGAGCATTTTGCCACTGTAAGGTTGATCATTAGAAATTTTATGTTGAATTTCTTCTTCAGGCGATGCAATTGAAGCCAACGCGATAAAGTCACTATTTGGTGAACATGCAACATCCGGTGATTTGATTTTGTCCTCAACAAAGGTAATTTAGCTTCCATTCTTGCTACTCCATAACCAGCATTCGTTTCTATCTCTGCATGTTCATGTAAATCAGAAATGTTCTGCTTTTTTAGACTGATCAATACATTACTCGATATGTAAATTGCACTGAGTGTAATAACATGATTAAACATACTGCTCAATAGGCTACAACTGGCGTGGTTACGGAAAGGCCTAAAGTCTTGTGGTCATTATGCTTGAGAAATGCTTCATCATACTTTGCCGACATGATTTTGACTTATATGCTCCTTTCATTGCATTCGGCGAAAAAATATTTCAGGGCGCTGTAGGACATCTTCTTGGCGCCGCTGGAGCTGTGGAAGCCATTTTCACCATCTTGGCTATACACCACGTAAGCCTCCTCTCCTGTTTGTACCCATCATTATTTTGCTGACATTTTGTATTGAAAACGTACTTTTGGCATAAACATGTGAATCATGCGCATGCTGAAGTATTGGCTCCGAGTTCACTTTTGCTGTGTAATTCATATCTGTTGTCCATGTTGCTGTTTCACATATGTCCTTATTTCACCAACAAAGCTCACCGAAATTAGCTTTTTTTACCATGCCTTTGTATCGTACGAATTGATCTCACGAAAGCCCATTCTGCCTCTATTGCTCTTTCTTCTCTACCACATAACTCACGTTTGTAATTCCCGGCGAATGAGTTCTGTGGGACTAAATTGCTATGTGGTTACCCTGCTGCAGGGAGTCGCACCGTTGACCTTGAACCTTTCTCAACCTGATCCAGTCTTCACTGGTGGCTTTATGCCGTTGGCCGCTTCAAAAGAAATGACTATAAACACGGCCATGTCAAATTCCTTCGGCTTTGGAGGAACAAATGCGTCCTTGCTCTTCACTTCAGTCCACAAAGAAGACCATTAGATGATGTGTGTCGGGGCTCCAAAATTAGCTTATTTCCTGCAGGTGTATGTAGACTGGTCCAATTGCGGCTGATTGTAGTTACATTACGATGAGACGGGAGTCATGGAAACATATTATGTTGCTTGTGCTTTGTAGCAAATAATCCGTTTAGTACTACTATTTTTGAGTCATGTGGTTCGCATCCAGTTTGCACTTGATACATGAATAAAATGTTCGGAGCGCCTTCGACAGTTCTTTCCACTAGCTAGAATGTGATGGTTGCTTTTATTGAGAACACAATGTTTTCCTAGGAGACATTCACATGCCATTCCATGCATTACTTGTAATCGATATGTATAACACGGCGGAGGGATTTATTATTGTTCATCCAAACACACGGTAGCATTGCGATGTCAAGTATTGTGTAGTCGACAAATTTAACAACTATACTTTCAACTCATAGATTCAATAAGGCTCCTGTTACACTGTTGTTATATGGAGCAGACTATTAGTGATGCGGGAGATATTGGTGCTGAATACAGGATGTGTCGCATTGTAACGATTATTCTCATTACAGTTGTATCTAATCTGGCTCTCGACGGTTCAAAAGATTGAATGTGCGAGTTTCATATCTCTACTTTTTCAGGTTCTTAAATGATATCAAGTGAGCTGGACACTCTCGGTCCATTTTTCGCACTTTGGTGATTGATGTCGTAATTATGTATACTACTAGCTACTAGAAGGTACAGTATACATTATAGTATTAAGCTAATACTTATGTAGATAAATGACATAATCACTCTCATTGATCCCATTTAACATCTAAGGGACAAATTATGCATTATACATATTGGCCATACAAATAAGAGACTTGGTCCCCATATAACAGTATTTTTTTTATTTTATTTTTTGTATAAAGATTTATGACACTTGTTGCAATAAAATTTGAAGTTGCAATAGTTTTTTCAAATACTTTCCAATTATGTGTGGAATCTAACAAACAAGATCATCATGACTTGTATGATGTATAATCCAACAATGCTCTCGATAATTGTTTATTTATCACAAAGATCAAATGATTTGTTTGCAAAATGTTGTACGATTAACATTGCAAGGATTATCGAACACTAGCTTAGGCATGTATTATCGATGATAGTTGAATTTGCGACGAGGAAAGAGTACAATTCTTCGGCATTTCCACGTCATATTGTTATGGATCCATCAATAACGTACAAGTTCATGTCTTCAACCTCATGATTCTAAACCAAGTTTATTTTGTCC
>JAOVYX010014645.1:0-12559 GCA_035668315.1 Drosera spatulata
CTCTTTGGATTTAAAGTTCTTCACTAACAGTTATAGGAGTGATAATCAGTGCGAAAAAGTAAATGACACAGGATTTTTATACTGGTTCAGATATCTGCTACCAACAAATAAAAGAAGCTTATTCCAGTCTTCCCTTGGTGACCAGTGTAGTCAAACCAAGAGGGGGTTCACTAGTTCTTATTTCTGGCTGACAAGATAACCCCTTTTACAACAAGATCTTACTTGCTAAAGGATGAAGAACCTAGATCTTGCAGTGCTCTGCTGCAGTTGTTGTTCTTCACATGCAGACTAGTGAACCTTCTTCACAAATCCTGAATCTTCAATTCAGCTCATGCACAGCGAGTCTCCAAGGTTTTTCTTCTTTTTGAAAGCTCTCAATGATATTCAAATTTTCTCAGACTCGTCCACCTTGTCCTCTGCACTTTGAGTCCCCTTTTATAGGCTCAAGGAACCAAAACTCGTGACTGTACTATCTAATAGTGACAGCTTTGTCCTGTACTGTAGTAGACTGACTTGACTTCACCTTTTCTGATCCAGTATACATCACCTTTGCTTTAGCTGCTCTTTTTTTATCCCTTCCTTGTTCCTTTCCATTTCAGCACAACTCATACTGCACCCAGCCTCATGCACCAGGTCTGCTGCACGCCTCTGCTGCACCTCTGCTACAGCCTCGATTACAGCCCTCCTATCAGCCTCTGCTGCACCTCGGCTGCATGAGCTCTGCTGCACAGTCTTCATATCCAGGCTTTCTACAACTTCACTTGCGCTAAGTGCTGTAGCCAGTCTGCTGCAACTCAGCTCCCACTCAACAGCTTCAAGACCTTATATGCTCAGCCTACTAGTATAGCTTCATCTGCACTCAGCACTGTACTCAGTCTTCTGCAATTTAGCTTGCATACTTGCACTACAATATGGCTCACTTCTCTTTGCTGTTGGAACTGGCCTTGAACACAGAAAGGATCCTAGATCATGAGAAGGCTGTGACCTTTTGCTGCTATATGTGATTGATCTTTGACATGTAAATTTTAGTTCCTCCAGTAGTCTGCATCACTCAGGGCGTCCGCACTCTACTGCACTTCTGTACCCTGCTGCTCTACTGCACCCTGTTGTACTCTGTTGCATCTACGGTCCTAGTCTGAACTACTTGACTAACTATTACATCCTAAGCATCTAATACATACATAATTTTTTCCTAAGTTTTATTCATCAATTTCTATACAAGTGGAGGGATTGCACATTCCTAACACCTTGGTTTGAGAAACGACAGGATCAAGTGAAGAGGTAATCTCGTCATCCTCTTCCTTGCGTTGTTGTTCATTGGCATCCATTACGTTCCCTTCACTTTCCTCGAGCACAAACTTCATCATCGTTTGTTTTTCTCGATTGGTCAATTCAAGTACGTACTTATATCCCTCCATAGAGCATGATGCTTGTGTCGCCAAACCTTGAAAAACTCGACAGAGATGATTAGACCGCATTGTCTGGGATTGTTCATATGGTACAACATCTGGAGCTGCATATACATTCCCACCTTCATCCCTATTTGCGTTTATTGTCCAATGAGAAAGGATTAGATTTTTCAAAAGCTCGATATGATCCTTTCTATCAAGAAAATGCAAAACATGTCTACATATCATACCACACTGCTCCCACATCAGACAATTCCAAGGGAGGACATCATCATCGATGGAGTGCGTCACCAAATAAGTCCTTTTCACCCTTTGAGGATCCAACGCATTTGTTAATGCGTAAATCTTGCAACAAGGGTCTTAACTTTCTCCTACCTCTTGCATCTTGTACTGGTTTAGTTTTTGTAGCTCCTTCTGAAATCTACGAAACATCTCCATCGCATAGACATTTGCCCCGTGCAACTCTAAAGGTGAATGAAGGATCAATATATGTTTCTTCACAATCATATCATAATCATCCTTTCTTTCACGTAGGAATTGTTTTTCCAATGCTTCTTGCAATTTCATGACAAACTCATTCATGTTGGTCAAGCTGCTCGCATACTGATCGAAAAATACGTTCATCCCCTCGCTCCTCGATGTGGTCGTCATTTCTGGTGCAAAATATCTTTTGGAGTATGCTGGGATCCATTTCTCCTTTACAGAGTACAGAGATTGAAGCCAATCATGGTCAACCAGACCATAGTTCTGAAGCAATTGTTCCCATCGAATTTCAAATCCTTCAATTGACAAAGACTTAATGACACAGGCATTAAAATCATGTTTAAATGTATCTGGATACGTAGCATACACATGGTGCAACCACTCCAGATATTTGGAACTGATATGCCATGTGCACAAAGCATGGTGCGTCTTCGGGAATACTCGAGCAACTGCATTGCCCATGGCTATGTCTTGATCTATGATAATCGTCATTAGTGCTCTATAATTCATTGCTTCCAACCACGTCTGAAAAATCCAATCAATAGTCTCCTCTGTCTCATCCCTTAACAATGTAAACCCGGACAGTATCGAGTGATAATGGTGATTCACCCCAGTGAAAGGAGCAAACGACATCTTCTACTTGTTTGTTCAGTAAGTGGTATCAAAGGTAACCATGTCACCGAATCTTTCATACTCCATCCTTGAGCGTGAGTCTATCCAAAGAATTGTATCGATTCTGTTTTCGACGTCGGTCCTGTATTGATAAAACAAGTTCTACATACCTTCATTGCTCAACTGCTTAAGGTAGGTGACCGCCGCTTGCACATCAATTACAGTATCATCAGCTCTTTCGTGTCTCATACTCTGAACTTCTTTCGGATATCCCTTTCCGAGAAATGAATGTTTTCAATACCGTCTGCTTGAGATGATTGCACATTCATCATTCTACATAGGCCGATACCGGATTCCTTCAAAAGAGATCATATTCCGAGCAACCAGAGTTATATTACCTCTTGTGTTAATAAACCGACCTTGTTAGGCGTTAGCAACAGATGATTATGTGCACTTACCTAAACAGTGATGACCAATGCATGCTCGGCAGCACGATGGACGACAAACATCCGAACCTTGCAATCAGTACGGCTCACACGATCTCTTCTTTGTATTTTTTGTCTACCGTCACCTTCATCATCCTCGAACGATTTTTCCGATATACGACAAACGAACATTCGAGAACAATAAGTTTCGTATTGCACATGTTTTCAGCTAGTTTTGATTTTCACCTGAAAACCACGATATTTTGCAAACGAATTTTAACATTTTTCCACCTTCTCTAATGAGCTGAAAATTCTACCTTTAAATGGTTTTGAATTTTCAGAAGTGAACTGGATTGATCATCGTTCGAATTATTCGAAATATTTTTTGGTGATTGGAAAAAACTATGAAATTAATTTGTTGCTATGGTGAAAATACAGTGCAAAAATTTTTCAAGTGTATATTATCTTGGAGAAAGAAAACACGATTTTGTAAACGAAGAAATCAATGTTGATGTCAGATTTATCAACCAAAGAACCTTTTCTTTGATTTTAACTCGCTTTTGCCTGAATTTTCTCAGTGTTATTTGACTACTTTTTGCACTGAACAGTCCGACCATAAAAGAGACGGACTTCTTTTGGCAATTTCAATGTCTTTTCAAAAATTTAAATCTCTGGTCTCATACTTTAAATCTCTGCTGCCATGGTTTGCCACATGTCAGTTTATTAGTTTTGCGTTTGCTCCTTTCTTTATTATCTTCTACATTCGGTTAAATAATAGCCGGGCTATAATAAGGATTATAAAAAGAAAAGGAATCCAGAGTATTGCTTTCTTTCTTCTCCATTAGATCTCCATCTCCATTGAAATAGATCTCTACATTTGTTCTGGAAACAATCTCGCTCCTTTACATTCGACATTGATTTGAACTCAGATTAATTTTTGGAGCAAATTTGTAGGTTTATTTACATTTTTTGTTGGAGAAAATTTCTACTTTGTATGCATAATCTCGAACAATGGAAAACAAATATTCTGAACGTCGTGCAAGGGGACGATGATCACTGAACATTGATATCGTCTCTTTCATATATGATTGTTGAGGGAGCCATCATCCCTTTCCACGATCTTCAGAAGTACTCCGATGTTTGTTCTAGATGATGATCGATCTCGTTGATCAATCTCAAACATCATGGAGAGAGATGAGGGGCTGTTCATGTCTTGGATATTATGCCGATGATTATAACCCCTTCATCTCTCTCTATGATTGGTAGGATTATTATTAGTTCGGCTAATTTTTAGACGGTTTTCACGTGTCAGATTAAAATAACTAATGCTTGTGATTTGACTTGTTCAGTGATGTTTCGTCTCATTAATTTTGTTCTTATATTCATAATCCGTCTAAAAAATAGTCGTATAGTAATATCGATCTATAAAAGGGATCCGAAACATGGATTTCGCTTTCCGACTTCATATTTCCATTCAAATAGACCTCCAAATATGCTTCATCAGCAAAACTGCATTTGTCCTATCCATTCGACTACGATATCAATATAGTTTTGTTACTGGAGCATTTTTGAAGGTTTGTTTAAAATTTACGATCAAATGCCAATGATGAGAAGACATGCATTCACCGAAACTCTGTTCATTGCTACATGTCTTCTCATGCTCCTATTTTGAAAGCTTACTTTCATAAAACAGAGCATGAGAAGACATGTATCTATGCACAAAGTTTACATCTAACGTTCTGAGCCATCACACTCATACTCCGAATACCATGGAACTCATTTTATAATATCAAACATTATGAAAAGGGATGAGGGGCTGACCATATGATCAATATCATCCAATGGTCACAGGCCCCTTAATCGCTTTCCATGATTATAAGGATTATAAATAGTCCGACTATTTTTTAGACGGATAGAACTGATATCACAGTTTCTTGAAACAACCAACCCACGTTTTCCACGGTTAAAAATGACTCGGATTGTTTAACATTTTGACTTAGTTTATTGAATCCGATTTGTGTAATTGAATCTGGTTAAATTTATGCTACTATCAATGTCCGGATAAAAATGAACAGATGGTTTTTAGGATTTGAACCTAACTAATGATTAAACGGTTTGACTTAGCACATTGAATATGTATTTTGTGTAATTAATCTCTTTAAAATTTATGTTATCATCAGTGTCTAGATTAAAAATAAAGGGATTTTCATCGGTTATAAATCTCGATATTTCGTTTCGTATCCTTTCGACATCGACATGAATCGAGATTTGTGTTTGGAGCAAATCCGCAGGTTTATCCTTTCGAATGTCCTATCCTTTCTCCAGATACACATCTTGATTTTTCGTGTACTATCCTATCCTCTCGCATCGAATTCACTTTTTTTAGTAGCTTACAATCAAACACAAACGTCGATTATGATGATGGTTCAAACAACACCGATGCTGGATCATATTGATCAATCTTGAACGTCGTGGAAAGGGACGAGGGGATGTGCATGTCTGGAATACATGTCATAGCCCCAATATCTCTTTTTCACGATGTTAAGAGTTAGATCGTTCTGCTATTTTTTAGATGGATAAACAAGTGTCATTTATTAGAGTAAATGCTTTTCATAATGACAAACGTGGCATTTAATGTTGTGTTTAATTTTGACCGTCCGAATATTCCAGGAACGTATTGGACACGTGGCTTCTTTATGGAACTTCTTTTTAGCTAATCCGACTTATTCGAAATCGCATATCCGTCTTATCATGAAACGGTTGAGTTGAGAGATCCAACGGGACTTTTTACGTGTTGGCTGTCGGCTACCTAACACACAACCCTCACCATTTTGTCCAGACTTGGGACCGGCTAGGGACGGAATAAAATTCCCAACCTATGTAGGTTTATCATGAAACGGACAGAGTATTTTTTTTTTTTTTTTAATGTGAACATTATGGTCATTTCGTTCAAGAACTCATCCGTTTCTTTTTTTTTTTTAATGTCATTTCCACTTAAAAAAAACAACAGAAAGTTTGACTAAATGACAGAGATCCATCTTGAGAATGGACAGCAGATGTAGGTTGGCTGGTTAACCATAAACAACCAACGTTAGCTCGTTATCACTCATGATATATATGTATGGCGAATGATAATGGACAAACGCTGGCTATTTATATTCATCCAGCCAACTAACATCAAGCCGTCCATTTGAAAATTGGACGGCGTGATCTCTGACAAAACTTTAAACATCCGTTTTAAATAGAAACGGACAACCGTTTCAAATAGAAAGGGACGAAGAAAAAAAGTGAAAATACACAAATCTCCTTGAAAAAAAAGTAGGTTGTCCGTTTGTAATTTTAGTGACGACTGTTTAAAACATAAACAGAGGAACCATTATGGAAAATCAAGGTGATGCCACCTATATGTCCGTTGAAAAAGAATACAGACACAATGACCTTTGAACAATGATAACTTGCCACGTCTTTGTCCGTTGAAAAAGAAAACGGATAGGGTTAAAGATGTGAATAATGATGCCACGTGTATGTCTGTTGAAAAATAAAACGGACAAAAATTCATGAAATAATGAAAATTTGCCACGTGTCTGTCCGCTGAAAGAGAAAACGGATGAGAGAACTATGAAAATTTTCCACGTACCACGTGTATTTCCTTTTTCTTTTTTTTTTTTTACTCGGCCATATTATCATCCTAATCGTTGCTGCTGTCACATAACACAATGATTTCTTTATCTACGTCTAACCAAATATAACACAATGACTAATTGCTATCAACTCAACAGAGATCCTCACAAGTATACTCATTTATAACCTCACAATTGAAAGTATAAAAATCAACAATACAAAGGAAGGTCACCGTTACGTACCACACAAAATAGCAACACAATACACCGTAACCAAACGAGTGGCATAACTAAGATACACATCCTAGTCTCATTCTTGCTGTCATAAACACCACTTGAGAATATTTCCTCAAAGTTATTTGATTGCACACCCCACTGCTTTCTAACATATGCTAGCTACATCAAAGTTTCTCACAGCAATCAACCCTTATTCTCTTAATACTCAAGGAATAGAACAATAAATTAGAGGATAAATGCAATCCAATACCCTACATGACAGCGATATACCTAGATCAATCATTTGATAAACACAAACAAGATAGGCATCTCAGTCTCATTTTTCCGTCAAGTACCCTACTTAAGAATATTTTCGCAATATCATTTCTTAACACATCTTCGTGTTTTTTTTATCATTCCAAACATATCCTCAAAAAACCAAAGTTTTGTTCTTGCTTGGTCTTATTTGCACAGGTGCTGTTTTAATTCAAATTAAGTAAACAACCTATGAGTTTTAACTTCTAATACAACTCATGCTATCATACTCATCTTATACTCCATGCATTTGTATTATGCTTAACTTATTCCTAAATGATTCAATTTAATTCTTATCCTAAACCTTTGGTTCTGATACCAATCTGTAACGTCCCGACTTTTCATTACTTATTAATGATACATATGACGTCACTGCCACTGGACCCAACGCCTCAACTAGGCAAAAACTATACTTCCTGGCTTAGTCCTAAGAATAAAGCTAAGTTCACATACACATCATTAGTTTAGAAACTTTTGATGCGCTCAATCATAACTCAGAGTATCACCTTTGTAGCGGAATCTACATTCTTTCCAAGATCAGAATACCTTTCACACAAAAGTTACATCTAGCTTCAAATCTTAGGTCACACATATCCTTCAAGTCTTGCTCCTGTAACAAAGAGAAGAAGAAAGACACAGAAAAATAGAAATTGTGACCTATTGGAGCTCAATAACGTATCGGTCCCCTTACCAGTGGTTACACGAGAGAAAAAGAAAAAAAAAATGGAAATGATCACTTGGATCCTTTGATCCAGCACTCTGAAAATATCATGCCAATCTAACATTCACAATTATCATCACGAGCATACCAATGATTCATCGTAGTCACATAAGTATATTTAACGCCACGTAGTAACACTTGAAACCACCCGTTAATTGACACTCCAGACATTGTCAACATCATTTATTATTGTCATACACTTTATGGTATGATAGTCAAGACCTCCATATCAAACAAAATGAGATAATGACGCTATAACACGGCAGATCCCCAGTCCAAGTCTCACGCACTGCTATACTCAGCAGTTCACTCAAGACTTTCTTATACTCACCGTCATATCAATCACACAAAGATGACAAACAATAAATACTCTCAATGTTATAATTGTGCCCTTGGGGAGACTTATTCAATTTCATAAATAAATTCTCATCAGCTTCAGCAAAAGGGACATCCGTAAATTGGGATCGGTCAAACTGGAGCCCAATATCTCATGCAGTGAGATACCCACATACCAAAATGACCTCGCAAGGTCGATGAAAGAATGTAACCACCAAGTCACTATATAACACAACGACAGACACAACGCCTTTTGTGTTTTATACCACGGAGTTATGTCACTAATTTATGGATTTACACTCCTTTCACACATTCACCCTAATTATGTCAGCAAACAAGGCATAACGCACATCATGCAACAACACTCTACAGCACTCAATATTTAGCACACAGCAATTGCAATCAGTATTTTACGTCAGCCACATTTTATGAATACATCCAAAGATTCCAATGCATATTATATATACATGATATAATAACACGCATCCCACACACAATAAATCTAAACGTTATATTTTACCACAGTTCTTCACATGCAAACGTTCGGCCTCGTCCTTAAGTGACAACGAGCAGCGTCCCAAGTCCTACAATATAATAAGATACCCGTATTAAGACACACCCTTATGAATGACTGTTCACATTTTGGAGTTATGCATATTTGTTCATACTTCTTGAAAAAACTGTCATACTAATATTATGTGATGTTACCAAGCTTAGAGAAAAGTCTTTGATACTTATTTTGCTCATTTATGATGATAATTTTATGTATTTATCATCATTAGAAGTTTTTGTGAACATTTGGAGTTATTTCGGGGTCAAAACAGTTCATTTTCGGATTCTATCCAACATGACCCTTTGACACATTTAAATCTATAACTTCTCGTATACAGCTCCAAAAATTATTTTATAAAATTTTACATAAACTAAACTCTAAAAACTTTCATAAAATTAGAAATTCCATCATGAACTCTTACCTATAATAGAATTTTTTTTCATTCAAGTTTATATTTTCTACTAGATCAGACAGTTTAACCTTGCTTTAGTAATTAGTTCATACATCCTTACATACAACTTCAAATCTAGATTTTTAAATTGTTCTAACAACTATACTTCAATGGCTTTCAATTGATGTAAGGCTCGTTTTCTAACTCTTTTTGGATAATTCCAGATCAAGTCACAAAGTGATCCCTGTAACCAGTTTTTATAGATTAACATACCCGCACGTTATGTTTATGTCTTGAGATTCATAACTCCAAAGCATGATCTATTAACTTCATCAAAAACTACAAACGTAAGGCTTTAACATATATTAAAATCGAAATTTATCATAAAACCTATGATTTCTCACAAAATTTCTAAATAAGAAGTTCACCTCCTCTTATTAATGGTGAAGGATCCTCGTCACCTTGTAACACTAACTTCTCCTCTTCTCCTCAAACTCCCCTTCTTTCCTTCTCTTTTTTATCTCTTCTCTTACATCGTAAGAGAGTGTTTTTATGTTTGTAAGAAGTTTTTCCAAGAAGAAGAGAGCTTGTATTTATAGGAAACTAAATTGATTAAAATAGTTAAGTAGAAAATAAGTGGATAATTAGTGGATAATAATCTAATTTAGGTGGAGTAGAAATTGACATAAAGAAAAATAAGTGCCAAAATTAGGTTTAGGTCATTTTTGTATAAACACGATATTTCTGTATTAAGACAGTATTTTCCCGTATTTATGTATTGGGGTCTGGGCTCAAAAAACGAAGCCATCCGTTTATTTAGCAACCGACAATTTAAGAAAGCAACTTGCCCGTTTTTATTTGACTCGGATGTCCTCCTTATTTTCAACAGACTATGTAGCTCTGCATGTTTGAATAGAAGTTGATTCACTTTCACCATTCACCTCACAACATTCACTCTCTCTGTCGAAATCGAATTCACCATTCACGATAACCAAATCGATTTCTAGCCATGTTAGCTATGGAGTTCAATCCGGGACCATCCGATCCTTCAATTCTTTGCGACCAAGACAAACATTTTTTGAACGATGTTTAAAAACGACGAGAGCGAGGCAAGATCGAGACAATATAATATACATCAACCGTCGACAAATGGGTCTTGAACGACCAACAACGTCATTGGGTTTGTGCCGTCGGTTACGGTATTTTTACAATCCCTCTTGTTTTCACAAATATAGATGATTGTTTAATTTTGGTGTTGGTTGAGCATTAGAGACCGATGACGAACTCGTTTCATTTCACGGTTGGAGAGCCAACTGTAACCTTAGAGGATGTAGGTTTTATACTTGGTTTGTCGGTCATGGGTAAACCGGTTACGGTACCACCATTTTGGGACAAAGGGCATTATGCACGGATGATTTTTGGGAACTATTTCGATCCCAAAGGTTTCAAGGGCGGGTTGATTAAGTTTTCTTGGTTATTCAACACATTTGGGCGTTATGGTCCGCCCGAGGATGCATCGAAGGTGGTTGTTTGGTTATTTACTGGGGCTTTTTTGTTGTTCGTCGTTGGTGCGGTCTTATTCTCGACGACGAGCAAGAATGTTGTTCATCCTCATTATCTCATGTTTTTTGAGGACCCGACCATGATTCACGAGTATGCTTGGGGTGCTGCGGTGTTGTCGCACACCTATAGAGGTTTGTATAGGTCATTGCAGGCCGAGATGAAGAACATTGTTGTTTGCTGCACATTATTGCGGGTAAATTTTGGTCTGTTATTGTTTAATTTATTCCCTATACGAATTATTCATTGTATGTTTTTTCTATAAGCTTGAATTGATTAGTTGTTGAATATTTGCAATATTGGTGTTATGAGTGATCCTTTACTGGTCGTCCAGAGAGAAAGTTCTATAATGATTACACCAAACCAGCCTAGAGAGGGGGTAAATAGGCTAATTGATCAATATTCGATTTTGTTATAAAATTATGAACCAAACTCTGCGGAAAAAGAAGTTATAGTTCTAACTGACAGTTCTTGATCTGATTTGTTGGTTATTGGATGAATACAAAAATATAATCAGCAGAAAAAAAAAAATGAACACCAGATATAACGTGGGAAATCCTAGTACTGGGAGAAAAACCTACGGGACAGCACAGCAAATCCACAATCACAAAACGGATTCCAAAAGGTTTTCAGGTTCACCTTTCTACCCCTGAGTTTTTCTGGATCACTCGGCAAACCTTATTTACCACACAAAATAAAGATCACAACTGATCTACTAAGGGTTTTCAGGTTCAACTCTCAACCTCTGAGTCTCCTGGATCACTCAGCGAACTGTAACAAGAAAGAATGTAAGTATCCATAAAAACTCACAAAACTATGGAAAATGTAGAAATCTCCAAAGATGAAATCCAAATAATCAAACATGATGGATTTCAGAAAATTCCCAATTGCAGTAGTCTCTTAATCGTAGGGAGAACCGAGAGTAGATGGTTCTTGAATCTTGAAACTTGCAGTTGAGATGAATTCGTAAAGAGAGGGTGTATACAGAAGAATGAATGAAAAAAAATTCTCTTTTTCAACTAAATCCTCTATCTTTCTTTTATAGATCTTGGATGTCTTGGAAAATAAATCAGACAGTACGGACATTTCAGAATATCAATTACTTTCAACAGACTTCTAACCTGAATTTAGTGAAGTCCGTTGAACCAGTCCATGTAGAGCCGTGGTCTGATATAGTTTCGAAGTCTGTTAGCCATCATCTGTTTCATTCTCACAAGTCTGTTGAACTCCTTTGATCCAATGCTGTAGTCTGTTGAATCTTAACAATCCAGAAGTCTGTTATTAAAGACAATAGTTCTCTGATCTTCATTAAAGCACAGTTAAGCATATATCTTCGGAACTCTGTAACGCAGTAGGCACAGAACAGACTTCCCAGAATATAGACACATAGCAAACTTCTCAAACTTCATCTGAACTCTGTTCCCTGAGCAATGAAACTCTGATAACCTGAAGTCTTCTAAGCAAGTCTGATTTACTCGGCACTTCCACGAAGTTCTTTCTTCTCCAGAACTCTGACTCTCTCAAGCACTTCCTAGGACTTTCGTATGTCTTATACTAGAGGTATAGAGTCTAATGACAGATAACATGCATAGAACATAAACAAGTATTTTGACACATCAAATCATTAATGGTGACAGACATAGTAATTAAGACATAAGTATGATACACTTCTTTAATCTCCCCCTAAGTCTGATTCACCTCTCCACAGATACCCTCCCCGACTCGGGGAGGCTGTTCACGAGAGGCATGGCTTGGAGAATGTTGACGAGGCCAGGAGAGAGAAGGGATCCTCATCACAATGTCGTCATCTATCATGGGGATTTTGACCGGATGGCATCGAATGAGTTTCGGTGGCCTCCCCACAAACGATTCGACCGTAAGCTGGAGCGGGACATCCAACGTTTCGAGGCTGTGGGGG
>JAOVYX010014645.1:12569-31446 GCA_035668315.1 Drosera spatulata
ACTTTTCGTGTATGTGCCCCCCCCCCCCCCCCTCTCCCCTCTCATTCATCTCGGTGAGGTGAAGTATCAGATGCCCAACAGGGTCATGAGACAGTTTGGCTGTCTTCAAGGGATACCCAGGGCTCCTATTGATCATCAGAACTATCGTAGCCGAAAGCCAATTTTCAGCAGTGAGATGTGGAGTGGATATTCGGCTCGTAGATTGCATTGTGGTATGAGTGACAGAAATGTTTATCTATCATTATGGACGAGTCATTCCCTATGATAACCATGGAGGACTACCTGACATGATACACGAGAATCACACGTCTACACATTCATCCACCGGAGCAAATTCACAAGCCCCAGTATTAGCCACGGTCTTTATTTGACCAATATTGGGCGTTGGATATTGTAAGTTTTGAATTTTTTTTATTTTTTTTTTCATATTTGGCATCCATTGAATTTCGTCATATTTTTTTGATTATAACTTATAATTTTCCCGATCAATGGGCTGAAGGGACGGATCGCTTGTATGATATGTCATTGAGGAGGGGCGGAATAGATTCTACGACCTCACTTACTAGGTTTTTCATTCCCTCCAACCCCAGACATGGTTGTTCAATACGGTGATCGACGCCTATCCTTTTCTCTTGAGCACAAGACCATCAACGAGGGACCCCTTTGCATGTGTCCTTCTCGTGCAATTTTATTCCTCCAACAAAAAAGAGTTCGAAGCTTGGTTGAGGAAGAGTAACAAGAAGAAGCTTCTAGAGGTTGGTGACACGGAGCCTTGGCTCATTTCAATTATAATGGGCAATGGTCGCTCACGGAGAAGAAGGTCATTTTCATGGCCACATATGTATCGAGCAACCATTTTGTGTTGTACATCTTCCATGTGGAGCATTGAAAGGTCATACTTATGGATCCCCTAAATAGGGACACGTCCTATACGTCTTTCTTCCAACAATATCGCGTACAGATTCCGTTTTTTGTAAGAAATTTTCACACGTCCTTATCTTTGTGAATTCTTAACTTTCAATTTTTCAAACCATGTTGCTCTAACTCGTTTTCGTAATGCAGACGAGATATCTCCCGCATTTGCTTCGGTCCTACTCCCTGGAAAAAAACTTCCCAAACAATGATCCGGAATTTCATTCTTGCAACAATCGTCCGTAACAACCAAATCATAACGAATGTGGAGTGTTTGTTTTGAAGTTAATAGACTACATATTGCGAGGCATGCCACTCGACAATCCGCATGAACAATGGATGGATGAAATCGCTCTCACATTTCGTTTTTTAGGATAGCGTGGGAATTATTGAAATGTAGAGCTCGGCCTTGATCATTGATGTATTTGTAAAAACTTCAGCATTTCTTGTTGGTTTTTAGTTTCAAATCTTTTTATGAATCGAATACAAATTGGTTTGTTGATTGATGTATCCGTTTGTGGATGTTTTGGATGGATGTTGATGGTATTTGGTGATCAAATGAAACACTAGTATATGTACTTCAGCGATTCTGGCGTAATAAGATTGACCTATTTTTATTTTATTTTATTTTTTGCGGCACTCTGCATAATCCAAGTCTATTAGAAATGGACGACTTATTTCTGAAACAACGTCCTTTCATTTCTTTTTTACATGATCAATGGAAAGTGAAAAAAAAAAACTAAGTCCCAAACTCCAAATTTTCTATATAATTCGTTTCTCTTTTAAACAGACTATGGAGAAAAAAAAACTGACCCAAACTCCGAACTTTCTGTATAATCCGTTTCTCTTTTAAACGGACTATGAAGAGTGAAAAAAAAAACTAAATCCCAAGCTCTAAACTTTCTGTATAATCTGTTTCTCTTTTAAACTGACTACGGAGAGTGGAAAAAAAAAAAAAAAAACTAAGTCCCAAACTTCAAACTTTCTGTATAATCCGTTTCTCTTTTAAACGGATTGTGGAGAGTAAAAAAAACTTAGTCCCAAACATCAAACTTTCTGTATAATCCGTTTCTTTTTTACACAGGTTATGGAGAGTGAAAAAAAAAAAAACTAAGTCGAAAACAATCATTTCTACATAACCAGTATCTTTTACAAACGGACGCTCTTAAATTTAATATTTTCTCTATTTTTCTTTTCCACTATACGTTTTTTCTTTAACCGAACAATTTATAAAAGAGTATTAAATTTTCATTAAAGGGTATAAATTATAATTTGTCGTCCGTTTTTATTTAAAACGGATGATCGCGTAAAATAAAAACGGATGGTTAAGTTATGTTTTTAAATCATGCCGTCCTTATTCCACGTGGACAGCTATCATTCATTCTGTCAGAGTTTGTTGGGTTATTTTGTTCAGCCAATGTTTCCCCATTATCATCACCATATATATATGGTGCATCGTTGGTAATGCAACAGCAGCCAACATGGCCATTGTGAACTTCATCTGTTTTCACCATAAACTACATCTTATTCTATTATGAAATGCACCATTTTTTGCATTTAGGCTGTACTTTACTATAGAACAAGATACAATTCGCGAGAAGAAGATGCCCGGTTTACAGCAGCACCAATGATTTTTCTATATATAGGATGCATCGTTGTTGCTATAACATCAGCCAAAATGGTTGGTGTGAATTGCACCTTTTTTTTCTGTGAACTAAATCTTATTTTAATATGAACTGCATCACATTTTGCCTTTTAAGTTACGGTTCATAAGAAAACAAGATACAATTCACGGGAAGAAGATGTGCAATTTACAACAGGCAACGTGGTTGTTGCTGTAGCACCAATGATTGTCATATATATAGGGTACGTCGTTGTTACTTCGGTAGCAACCAAAATGACTGGTGTGAATTGCACATCTTCTTCCCATGAACTACATCTTGTTCTAATATGAATTGCACCACGTTTTGTCTTTTAAGTTGCAGTTCACAAGAGAACAACATGCAATTCACGAAAAAAAAAAAAAAGATGTGCACTTCACAGCAACCAACATGGTTAATGCTGAAGCACCAATGATTCTCATATATATATATATAGGGCTTGAAGGAAGTAAAGTGCCTCTAGCATAGATAGCTCAAGATACTAATAAAACACGATGATGGATATTGTTTCTCAACAATCCGATCCTTAGATGTGATAATTTATTCCAACAAAATATGATAACAAAAATTGCAATCACTTCAACACTCTAATCCTTAAAAACAAAAAACCATTAAAATAAACTATTTAACATAGTTCTTAAACAAATTATACCATTCCCGAATGCTCGTGTCATCGATGATTATCAAATTTTACAAATACGATGTGAACGAGCATGTGACAATATTCATGTATGTAATTGATGATAAATGACATTGATTATTATGTTTTTAAGTATATTTTTAATCAAAATGACTAAAAACACTTTTAATCTTGTTTTTTTGATATATGTATAGATAGATAGATATGTACGTATATATCACTGACACTGGGCGATAAGAACCTGGACGATAAGATCATATCACTTGCTTTGCTGTGCACAACACATGATCCGATACCAGAGATTCAACACCACAAATCACAGGCGCGGAAGTTCGGAACAATCAAAGCCGCAATCTCTTCATCCAAAAGAATCCGTTAACCAGCCCCACCTCTCATCTTATATCATCGTTAATGAATTGTATGTCACTCTCAACTCGTAGTCCAACGGTCCCACCATCAAGTCTACCCTGGCATTCAAATCTTATGACGAAAATTTCTTGGATGCGATGTCATAGTGGATAGATGTATCTACAGAGACTCCCTGACATGAGATTCCATACTCGACTACAATAACTAAACCTTGTAGCATATTTTTGTGGAAGCATTCGGACTTAGAATAAATTACTAGTGATGTTTATCAAATCAAAAATTTATGAAATAATTTGAGAGTCTTTTTCTTTCAATGATTGAAACTTAAATCTCATTCGACGAGAAGGGTAGCATTGTGATTTGCGACAAATCTTTTGAGAAAATCTTGTTTACTCTTGTCATGACCAGAAGTTAATTCTATAAAAAATTCCAAATGATATCGTTGTAACAAAACCCATAAACACGGTGGAACCCAAGACGTGAGTTTTAACAGTCCGTCACTAATCTAGTTGAAACTGAACAGAACACAGCCCTTTCCACTGACGCCATCCCAATGTGTCAGCACCACCACACACTCCCACATTCCCCTTCCTCCTCCGCCGCCGCCCTCCTCGTATAATCACCACCGGCGACGCCTCCAAAGCTCTCCATCACCCTCCGATCACTCAAATCCAACGGCCCACAATCTCCCAACCCCCCACACGCCACCACCACATCTCAAATATCCGATCACCATGTCAATGGCCACCCTCGCCCTCTCCTCGTCACCCCCTCTCCTCACCTCCCCCCACAATACCCTCCATCTCAAATCCCAGCCCTCCATTTCCCTCCGCTCATTCTCTTCCTTCAATCTCCACCGTCGATCCAATCCCCTCACACAAACCCTAACCCAAACCCTAAACCCCCAATCCATACCCAAAATCAACAAGCACTGCTCTCGCCTCGTAATCCGCGCCTCCGCTGCCGCGTCGGCATCCCCGCCCGCAAAGCCCGCACTCCAAGGCGCGGCCCTCAAGCCACTCCTAGCGTCCCTCGTGACGGGAATCGTGCTCTGGCTGGTCCCCACGCCGGCGGGGCTTACGAGGCCGGCGTGGCAGCTGCTCTCGATATTTCTCGCCACGATCATCGCCATCATCACGCAGCCACTGCCTCTCGGGGCATGCGCCCTCCTCGGCCTCGGCGCCTCCGTGCTGACGAAGACGCTCCCCTTCTCCGCCGCCTTCTCCGCTTTCGGGGACCCCATCCCGTGGCTCATCGCCCTCGCGTTCTTCTTCGCCCGAGGGTTCATCAAGACCGGCCTCGGTAATAATAATAATGATGTCTGATTAGATCAATCTCTGACTGAATAATGACTAGGCTTAAAAGCATTTGGAATAATAGAGTAATAAGATATCGAACAACATGAATATATAGTTACGTGAATATTCCACACTATTAGAGGATATATTAATAATAATATTACCGAACAGGTAACCACGTTGCGTAACAGTTTGTGAGCATGTTCGGGGTATAGTGGTTGGTATTAGGGTAGTAGTGTCTGATCTATGTCTGATCTCTAATGTGAATAATGCGTAGGCTTAAAGCATCTAAAATGAATCGTGGGCTTCGAGGCTAAGATAATAATATCGTCTGATTCTTTTTATGAACAAATAATGCCTAGGCTCAAAGCATTAGGAATGCCTGGATCATGGTTACGAGCCTAGCATTTATACAGATACTACATAGAATGCGGTCGCGAACCAATTTGTGAGCTTGTTTGGGGCGTCGTCGTTGGGTTTAGGGTACTCTTTGGTGTTCTCCGAGGCATTTTTGGACAATAGAGGATATACTAATAATAATATTTTTGGACAGGTAACCGCGTCGCGTACCAGTTTGTGAGCTTGTTCGGGGCATCGTCGTTGGGTTTAGGGTACTCTTTGGTGTTCTCTGAGGCATTGTTGGCACCCGCGATCCCATCGGTTTCTGCACGAGCGGGTGGGATTTTCTTACCACTTGTGAAATCGTTGTGTGTGGCATGTGGGAGCAATGTGGGGGATGGGACGGAGGGGAAGTTAGGGTCGTGGCTGATGCTGACGTGTTTCCAGACGTCGGTGATATCAAGCTCGATGTTTCTGACGGCAATGGCTGCAAATCCGTTGAGTGCAAATCTGACATTGAGTACGATTGGAAAGACGATAGGGTGGACAGATTGGGCGAAGGCCGCGATCGTGCCCGGCTTGGTGTCGTTGATAGTGGTGCCGTTGTTGTTGTATGTGATTTATCCGCCGGGTGTTAAGAGTAGTCCTGATGCGCCTAGGGTTGCGAAGGAGAAGTTGGAGAAGATGGGGCCGATGAGTAAGAGCGAGCTTATCATGGCCGGGACGTTGCTCCTCACGGTAATGTGTTGATGTTGTGATTTGTGATGCTTATCAGTATATTGTTTGTGAATGATATATATGTTCTTTGTGAATCATGATTGATTTTTCAGGTCTAAATGCTAAACTTGGATTATCGATCTTGTCATTTTTTATTTCAAATGGTGGCCATGTTTCTGCAGTCTTTAAGCCGTGTCTGTGTCTCTGTGTTAGCTAGTGCTTAGTTGTTGATTTGGTTTAGATGTGACTGATCATCCTGTGTGTCTTCATGTGTCTGTATCAAGGTGGTCTTCAATTATTATTTCTAGGTTTAGTTTTGAATCTATCATAATGCTACTACTTGATCACTTTGGCCGTATTTGTATTCCTTGAATTAAAGCTGTTGAGATTGCTTGTGTCAACAATTGACTCTAGTATTATCCCTTTGGCATTGCCGTTTGGGCACTCTTACTCTTCAGGGGATGCTCAATCTCTTATCTCGACAAGCCCAACTCACTCATGAACAAATTAAAATAACTAGGAAATAGGAACACAGCAATTAAGAAGTATGACAGAGATTTGTGGGCATGATTGACTGTACAAATAACATTCTGATGCCTCAAATCATCAGGTGGGTCTTTGGATATTCGGAGGAGTCCTGAGCATTGATGCTGTCACGGCTGCTATTCTCGGATTGTCCATCCTCCTCGTAACAGGTGTTGTGACCTGGAAAGAATGCTTAGCTGAGTCAGTTGCCTGGGATACGCTCACTTGGTTTGCAGCTCTTATTGCCATGGCTGGATATCTCAACAAGTATGGCCTCATTTCCTGGTTCAGCGAAACAGTGGTTAAGGTATGTTTTTGGTTCTCTGCTTGTTTAAGTACTTCAGACATTTTTCTGTGAGAGTTTCGCCTCTTTCCACTCTTGGAGCTGTATTTATCTATTTAATTGATTTTGTTGATTACTGTCCAATATCTGCACAACTGTGGATTGAATTCGTATGAAATTGATGTGACGTGGGCCTCGTGCGATCTCTTGGCATGAATTGGTAGCTTGTTTCCTACCAGCTTTTGAATGAATGATCAGGAAATCCATAGTATTTCATTGTGCTATTGAAGTTGCGGTAGGATTTGTAAGTTCAAGCAAGTTCCCTGCAATGGATGGCAGTAGACTAGTAGGGATTCAAGATTTCTTTGTTGAGATTGAAATCCCACGTCGTAGCTTTACCAATAGTACTTTGTTGTAGCTTTTACCTATGGGGTCAGTGGTTGCTCAATCGATTCCGGTATTCAGTTGTCCTCTTGATGTTGTGTGTTCTAATCATATTGATGGTGCTATTGGGTTGTGCTTTGTTGTTGGCTGCATTGCGCTAGAACATGATGTTGAGAGCTGGTTTATGTTCCGGTGGTTTTTCCCTTCTATGTATACGTAGGATAAATTAAGGAAACTATAGAATGAGCCAACATTGAAAGTCTTCAATCTATTTGACCAAAAAAAGAAAAATGGTCTTCAATATAAGCTTCTACTTGTAGCACTTGAGGATTAATACCGCTGTTTTGTCTAACTTGAGCATGTGGTACGAAGTTAAATTCTTTCTGAAAAAGATCTTCGAAATGGACAGGGTTAAGACTTCGTAAGGTCTTTTTGTCCTTCTAGTGACATATTGGTCCATTCTGGCTTTCATCATATTTACAATGCTTATATGGTTGCCTGATGGTATTGTGGTTATTTCTTGTTTGCAGTTTGTTGGCGGATTGGGTCTTTCCTGGCAACTATCATTCGGAATCCTCGTTCTTCTATACTTCTACTCTCACTACTTCTTTGCAAGTGGAGCTGCACACATCGGAGCCATGTTCACAGCATTCCTATCAGTCTCAAGTGCTCTAGGAACTCCACCATACTTTGCTGCAGTTGTGCTCGCCTTCCTGTCTAACCTCATGGGCGGTCTTACCCACTATGGTATTGGCTCTGCGCCTGTCTTCTATGGCGCCAACTATGTGCCCCTGTCCACGTGGTGGGGCTATGGCTTCCTCTGCTCTGTCGTCAATATCATCATCTGGCTCGGAATCGGAGGAGTTTGGTGGAAGGCGATCGGCTTGTGGTGAAGCAGCTCTCTTTGCCGGTTTCCAACTTGTGTTCTTGTTGCATCTTCGGTGCATTATGTCATTGTTGATTCAATGATTCCTCTTCTTGACTTTGATTCTTTGAATCAGCTATAGGTTTTGATGTTTCAGTGCTTTATGGTCGGAGCACAATGTACAACAAATTGATGCACTGCAATTGAAGTTGCTTGTAATTTGTCGACGGTTGATGGGTTCGTAGATGGAAGCAATTGAAAACTAGGGCGGTTTGGGATGGTTGTTCAAAATTATAAATTGTTTAAAATTATAAAAATCAAAAATAATGATAAAAATAAAAAATCAATAATGAAAATCAAAATTATTTAATAAAATAAAATGATTTTTTATAAAAAAAATCATAAATATTAAAATCAAATAAAAGAAAAAAAAATCATTTTTTTTATTTCATCTGTTAAAAAACAAAAATCAAAATACATTTGCAAAGATATAGCATCCACTTTTACTGATGTATTAGCTGATCACTGGTCAAATATTCACTCGTCTTGATGCAAGCAACAAGAGTTCCATAAAGCAGTCTGTTGCTCATCAAATACTCTTTAATAGTTTCCAAACAGACCATAACATGTATCGTAGATTTATCCGGAACTTCATTACCCATAGCAAAAACACTTACCCATAACTCGGCTATATTTCATTCTCATAACGGGTGAGAACATGTCAAACTGTCAATGTAGTACAAACTTCTACGCCTTAACTATAGGTGGAAATCTTTGCACTACAGATGAAACATTTCTCTGATGTTCATGTTGTAAGTTAACTGAATAACATACTACCATCATATATCGTCATGGTTTTGTCGGAAAGTTGCATCCTCTGTTTCCAGGTTTTCAATGATAACCTCATCCGAGATATCATTGCTGGTTTCTATATCAATGTTGTCAGGAACCGGCGGCGGCTCTTGGAAATCGGAGGAATTGTTGTGCGGGTCTGTCTCATTCACAACCAAAGGGGGTTGTTTCATAATTCCAGACAATGCCAATCTCGGCGACCATTCAAGCACATCGTCAATGATGTTGTAGACTCGCTTCTGATACCTGCAAGCACCATATTTTGTACAAAAGTGAACTTCCTCCAAAATTTCTGGCATATGACAAGCCATACATAAAATCTTTTGTCAACGATAATTCAAACAAGACAAGGAACCATGCAATTAATTTGAACACAGTGGAGATTCTTCAACGATTTTGTTAGTATATACTTCACAGATAACAGAAATGGCCTTGAGGACTGCCTCATTCATGGAATCAACGTCAAGCTTTAGCACGCTCCAGGTATAAGGCACCAGCCTAATAGACGAGCAATGCTTGAAATTTAAGCGTGCTAGTCATTGGTAACTTGCAATCGTCAAGGTTTTTTCAAACTTGGACCAAGAATTATGATGAAAATGCGAAGTAATAGTCAATGTCTACGAACACAGGTTCTCCCTTCGATGTCTAAGACGAGAAAAATCAAAAACTAACCTGGCTCGAGCGGCCTCATCAGGAGCATGATGCCTCAGGAGTAATACGACCAGAACAGATAATACAGCATAGAAAAGTCGTGCAGTCCATTTGGGGGGCTCAACCTCCTCTTTCTTAGGCCAGAAGCGGAATAATTCTCGCAGCGTTGCTTCTTCTGCTAGAATGTTAGGGAAAAACCAGACATGCTTTCCAAGAAGTATCCACAGTGCCCCGAAAACAGCTGCCCTCACTGCAAACATTGTGGTAGAAATGAGCTGATGCATTAGTGCGATGTATATAGACCCTCAGGCAGAATAGGAGTAACATAATATTGAGAACCCAGGCAGAAAAAACCTTCAACAAGTGGTACTGCTGAAGACAAAGTCAAAACAAGGGAATTTGATCTAATAGATCAACTAACTTAGCAAGAAAGACGGGGCAAATATTTGCATACACATTTACTGATATATCAAAATATCATATAAGATATTTGGTAGAGATTTCCAGAGTTCCTACTTTGACAAATGTTTTCTAGTGAACCCTCAAATTCCGACACTTATCATCTTGCAAACAGCCAGATATTAGCTTCTACAAAAATATGCAGTTCATATGTACTGCTGAAAATTAAAGACTAGGCCCTATAGAAACCTGCTCACAATAGGTTAGCTAAGAATGTTTTTTTCCCTCCCAGAGTTCAACAAGAAACCCAGCATTTTCACTTCAGATCACCCTTTACTTGAAGTATATGTAACAGGAAAATAACTGTAAGGCACAAATTTAGAGCTAAATGCCTTGATGAAACTGAATTGATAACCAATTGTAAAGTAAAATATCCTGCTAGTCACCATGCACAAGGGTCCAACATGGACACGTGCCAGAAAAGAAATATATGAAGTCGTACGCATCTGTAGAAATCAAAGAGAGAACTTACGCAGAAGGAGGCAAAGGATGGTTAAAAGAAGTCCTAAGCAGGAGTAGAGTACAACAAGCTTGCATCCGTGGGGATATACAGGAAACAAACAGATAGCGAGTGTCAAAACTGGCCAGGAGAACGAGAGGAGTGTCTGCCAGAGAGGCCCCCTCCTTACAAACGCCCACATGAAGAAGGCGTCATTATCTGAGAATGTTTGAGTCTGCAATATCATAATCAAGGATTAAAAAAAAAAAATTAGCTTGCTTGAAGGCGATTTGAACAAAGAAACAAAGATGTGAAATGATCTCAACTATATCTCCAAACGCACGTCATCTAAACCCACACAACACAACCAAACACAATATCGAATCCATGATTGCATAGGGAAGCCGTACAACTAAGCAATCACCGTTAAGAAAACCCCTGTCCCAAACAAAACTACCAAACACAATCTCGCATCCACAATTGCATAGAGAAGCACTAAAACTAAGCAATCACCATTCAGAAAACAACCTTAACCTTATACAGAGCCCGGATGGTTAAGTTATATTTGACTGGAAGCACATTAGGAGCTTGCTAACAAGGAATGCAAATATCAAAATCCCCCGTTTTCCTGAACGATAATCTTTAGCAGATGGTGTCCTTACATTATAACTACGAAATCAAGGAAACAATAATTGTGCAGCACGAAGTCAAATTTTGAGAAAACCCACCATTATTTAGCCCTAGTGCTTATCATGGTGCCATAATCTGTAATCTGACATTGAATACAAATAATAAAAAAAAAAATCATTGATATTCCACATACCCCTCTCTTGTCACCACAATATCAGTTGTGTACAAGTGCTTAATGTATTTCTCCTACGCTGAAATGAACTATCAACCTCATAGTCAAACCAACAATGCCCCATTACAGAAAGGTCGATCCAATTATCCGTTCAGTGGATAGAAAACCTCCAATGGCCCTTACCTAATACTATAACAGAGCACTAATAAATAATATTGTCAAATTGATTACAACATAGCACAATAAAACAAATGCTTAACATCGAGATTACCGCGGGGAAAGAAGATATATTCCCCACTCCCCAGAGATACCCCAACTATAAGAATTAAGAGTGGAGTTCTTACATGATCAAAGGCCAAGATGTCACAATCTAGAGCTAATAGCGAATTGGAATACCGTTCTTTTTTTTCTTTTTCTTTTTGGTGGGGTGGGGGGACTCTACAAGCGATTGCAGAAGGGAATACTATACTGAGGATCCAATACATGTATATGCATGTTGGAAAAGAGATGTGATAATAACTAGTACTACATAATAGTCCGCATGAATAAATTCATAAAAGAGGACCACAGAACCGGTTTGTAGCTGATTACACCACAAAATTTTCCAAGATAGTTGTTCAAAATTAATTAAAATTTAAGACTTCAAACATAGCCGACCCTATCTGCACTCAAAACCAAGCTAGCCACCAGTATTTATTCGATAACATAGGCCCAGATAGAATGCCAGACAACACCTCATTAATTTAGGTCGATGTCCATGAGTGAGTGAAGTTAAATGCATGCAAAGAGAATAGTCATCGAACCAACCCCGAGAAGATCAAAGATAAACAACTGCCCAATATCAACACATAAAACTAGGAAAGCAATGGGCTTTAAGTCATATCCAGTTAAATGTAGCATGGCCATGTAAACTACACAAAAAATATTAAGAGAAGATATAAACAGGAAATGACAGTTTCAATACTTGGTCTCCCATAAAATTGGATCAAGAGATGCAGTGACTGACAGGATATATCTCCAGGTGTGCTGGCCATGTGGAAAGCTTCTTCTTCCCTGGCCGGAGAGTTTTGACAACACGATCACACCGCACTATGAGATTTTTCTTCAACAATATATTTCCAATGTCATCTGTTTCTAGATGCTTATCTGATCCCAGTATTTCTTTCACCTCTGGATGACTTCTCAAGAAACTCACTAAATCCTTCCCTCTGAAATATTCCACACGCGTTTCCTGTAAAACAGCCCATCTTGACTCCAACTCCTTATGGTCTCTTACCTTCTCGGCGAACAACCGGTATACATCTTTTTCTGTAGATTGTTTCTGAAATAAAAGGTCAATTTTTCACAATCAGATCACCTAAGAAAAAATGACAATGGAATCATAGAAAACACAACAGTGAAGCTAGTATTTTGCAGGAAGACAAGTTCAGAACCAGAGTTAGAATCAGCAAATGAAGTAGAATTACAAGGAATAGCAACTGTGGTCAAAGATACTGATAATGAGTATGCACTGTAATACAAATCATGGTGAAATGCTCTGGCATACACATCTCAGTAACCACATAAGGAGCTTGATGATGCCGCTATTTGGGAACAGCCCACGGAACTGCAGATAGAAATTCTCTGTTTGAGCAAGGAGTTCCTCATCGCTTCCACAAACATCAATGATGAAGATCAACAATAAGAAAATCTTATGAAGAGACAGCAATTAACTTCACTCTCGCAAATCTCAGAAGTCACATTTCACTTCCATACTACTCCCAAAAGGTATTTCTATTGAGCCTCCTAGATTGAGGTATTATTCCAAGTCAGGCACGAAGTCATAAAAAAGGCAAGAACTATGAAACAAGATACCACAACTAGTAGGTCCAACACATAGAAAAATTGTAGGATCGCAAGGAAGCTTATGGAGATATTTGACACTGCCACGAAAAGTAGGAACCCAGAGCACGCTGGCAAGTGAAATTCCGTCAATGTTGAAGCTCGTAATTGCGAATAAGTGAATACTTAATGTGACAAGGTAATTATCTATGGAGATGGAGAGCTGTAACTACTAGCCAATAAGTTGAGAGTGGTTTTCAGAAAAGGAGACGACTTTGATGGGTTGATAACTAAATAGACAAGTTCCCCAATAACATTTGCAGCAAAAAATGTTCATGAAATCCAGTCAAGAAGTCGACTTTGACGGACTTAAGCTGGAAATTTAGTCAAGGTTGAAGCGCATAATTGCGAATAAGAAGTGAATGCATAATGGACAAGGTTACTATCTATAGATATGGAGATCTGTAACTACTGGCCACTATGCTAAGAGCGATTTTCAGAAAAGGAGTCGACTTTGATGGGTTGATCTCTATCTAAACAGACAAGTTCACCACTACCATTCACAGCGAACAGCATTAATCAAACCAAGAAAACTCTCACATCATAATCCCAGAGCATCGAATTTCAGGGTCGGCCGACAGTTTCAAACCTGACTGCACAAAAATGACTGTCGACATCATTTCTTGACATCTCACTAAAATTCTCGCGTAACAAACGACAACACTCCATCACAAAATTTCCACCGATCACACACAATCGAAATTCAAACCCTAGCAGATCAAAATCGAGAGGGGGAGAAAATACGATGCGATGGATCGGCGGATCAATCGAGGAGAAATGAAGGATAAGGGAAAGGGAGAACAAACACTAGGAGGAGTATAGGCGGCGCCGTTTTGGGCGGAGGCCGCCGCCGCAGATCGACGCACTTTCTTCTTCTCCGATGCTGCTCCAGCTTTCTTCATTTCTCGATCTACGCGTCGTGAATGGGATCGAATATGCTGCTTTATTCAACTTCCGTTTTTTCATCAATAAGAAAAAGGAAAACGGCAGACTACAAATAAAATCTCTCACTTAGTTTTGGATTCGAATTTCATTAATTTTAAATTCAGGTTGATCATTCGTTAATTTCGATCAAAATTTTATCCGATGTCGATGGAGGGACGTCTTGTCAATATCTGAGGAATTAGTCGAGATGCGCACGAGATAACCCGGACAGCCGCATCACCAAAATAAATAAAATAAATAAAATAAAAATAAAAACTTCCCATCTCAGATAAATTATGTAAATTTGATTTAACATTATTATTATCATATGTGTTGATTTTGATAGTTTTGATCGTTTTATTTTTATGAGTGTAGTGAAAAGAATGTGAATGAATGGAAAAGAGAAAATTTAATGATGAAAAAAATGATGTAATGTAAAGTAGAGGTATTTAAGATTTTTTTATAGTAAATTGTTGTCGTTGAGTCAAACCCATGATGTATAGAAATTAAGTGATTGATAAACTTTAGTCTTGAAATATCTCAGTATACATCAAAACAAAGTCTCGTCTATTTGAAAAGTGAGCCTGTAATAGGTGCGCAGTAAGGCTGATTCAGAAAGGAATGTAGCAAGGTTGGTTCAGAGTGGAACACAGTAAGGCTGATTCAAAGGAATGCAGTAAAGCTGACAGCATTGAGGTCATGAGTAAAGGAACAGTAAGGCTTGGGCATTTGGGCTTCGCAATAAGGAATGGTTTATCCTGGATTGCTTCTGGTTGAAAAGGATTACTGAGTAAGGCTGAGAGATAGTAAGGCCAATAACAACAAAAGGGTCCAGATGAAGACAAAAATCACGTGGGATTCTTTCTACAGTCCAGTGTCCTTCCAGTATCAGGAATAGAAGACACGGATTTTGACTAGATAGTTCCAGAGTGGTTTGAAAGAGATGCTTCAAGAAAAAGAATGACTTCGACAACGATTACAATTTTGGGATTACCTATAAATATAGAAGGTGATGCCCAAGATTAAAGACCTTGCAGCTTACGAATCTCCATTGCTCTTAACTGAATACTTGTGCAGTAAGGCTCCCAGTAAAGAGAAGTGAAAAGTTGATTACTAAAGATCTGAACCAATAATCTAAAAGTAGAGTTTGGATAGTACTAGTGTTCTACAAACAAAATCAAGAAGCTTTTTTAAGTCTTGTAGAGGAGAAGAAAAGTTCTTGAGTTTTGATTTGTATTGTCATTTACATAGTGTAAATTGACAGGTTGATTATGAGTCAAAACAATCACACTCAATGCTATCCTCTTAATATATTATATTGATAATTAAGGGAAGACTAGAGTAAGTGATATAGTCGTATTTTAGCTATATTGTCATTTACACAGTGTATTATAAATTGACAGGTTGATTGTGAACTAAAACAATCACACTTAGTGCTATCCTCTTGATATATCATATTGATAGTCAAGGGAAGACTAGAGTAAGGGATATAGCCGTATTTTAACTATATTATCTAATTAGTATAAAAATATTTTGTGTTTTTATATTACTGTTTTCAGTACCTATAACTCTACTGCATTGAGGTTCCGCATTATTGCAGTAACCTTTGAATTACTCTGTTGTTAGTCTAATTTTGATTAGATTATAAGTTTTCTTAAAGCTTTGAAAATGATACTATTCACCCCCCTCTAGTCTCACAGCAAGCTATATTGAGACTTTCAGTTGTCATTTATGAAAGTGTTATAATTTATATGGGATACTCATTTTTAGTAATGTGTCGTCATTTATCTGTTACAGAGAAAGTATCTATCTCAACTTTCGGGGGAATTAATTAAGAATTTTCAAATAAATTTCTCTCTACAATATGGTATTTAAAAGGTTTTCACATATATATTTGATATCCATAAAAACAATCAATTATACCTAGATACCCATTCTTCTAAATGGACTCTTCTACCCTTAATTTAACTCAACCAAATACCCCTAACCATGTTTAACTCAACTCAATCACACAAAAATTTGAAACACCCCAACCCACTCTTCATTATTCCCGTTCCCCACTCTCCCAACAATGGTTCCAAAATATCCCAAATCAACACCACTACCACAACCATCTCATCACAACTGGAACGAATTCAAGCTCCAAAAAGACACTAAAGAAACGCCCTACAGAAACCAGAATGAAAATCTAAGGAGGAGTCGTCGAAACGTGCGTAGATCGAAAACCCGTCGAAGAAGCCATCGAATTCGAAGAGGCCATCGACCTCTAAGGAATCGAAGGAACTATCTTTGAAGATACCTGCAAGTTTGTGTTTTCTTCAATTTCATCTCATAAATTCATTTTATTACGAATCATTGATTTCATTCATGATTTGAGAAAAACTGGACCAACTGGCCATTTCGTGACCATATAACGAATTGATGTAATTGGTTTCCTTTTCTTCTTGTGTAGTTTGTATTTGAAATTGGTCTAGTTTGACCATTTTTTGAGATAGATATGATCATTGGATTGGGACGATGTTGGGTTCTTGAAAACTACGTTTCAAGTAGATATTGTAGTTTGTTAAAGTTCTCAACATCGATTTCGAATGAATGAGAAATCAATACACAAAGTAGCTCATATGAGTAGGATATCCAAGTGGTATGAGGTGTAAAACCACTTTGGAATTCTTGTAAGGTATGATGCACCTTATTAGAAGAATGAGTAAAAATAGGGTTGGGCCTCAAGGGGTACCCAATCTTGGGTGAGGAGAAAAGCTTAGGTGAGGCTCACAAACACACATGCCCGCGTGTCAGCTTGGCCCAGCGCGAATCGAATCGGTCGCTTGCGTGGGTCCGTTACAAAATAATATGTTTTAATCTAAAGTTTTTATATTAATTTTTTTATCGTTGCTAACCATTGAGTAGTTATCCCGGTCAGGGACTGTGTGCAATCTTTGAGTGACAAGTTCACGATCTCCTTCCTTGTTATGCTTTGCAGGCTGTTTTCCATCTCATTCGCACATCCTCTTCTTCATTCTCCATAATACATTTTCTCCCTAGATCAGTGCATTAAACACATTCACATCTAGTACGTCTCTGCATTAACAATCGAGTCGAGATACGTCATTCCTCTGCGTCGTAGTACTACGTCACGAAGGCAGTAGTCGTTGTATCTTGGAAGGCGGTCGTCGTAGATCCGTTAACACCAGTACGGCGTGATGTCTTAAGGACAGAGGTGAAACCCTGGCCTCAACTAATCTATGATCAATTCTAGTTTGTCTTTGTGTATTGTCCTTAATTTTTAGATTCCATTTTGATTTTTGTACTAACCTACTAACAATCATAAGGAATTAATAGTACAGGAACTTATTCAACTAGTGTCTATTGTTTGATTATTTAGTCTACTAACTCGATTACTTTGCATTTGCATAGTCTATGGGTTTGATTACTAAATTTACAAACTGATTATATTCCTTTGCATACGATTTGATTACTTGGTCTAAAAATCCGATAGCTTTTTTTAGCCTACGGATGTGATTGCTAAGTCTACAAATCGATTGTATCACTGAGAAGGGTTATCCCAATTTGTTGTTGTGTTGATGCACTGCCTTGTATGCATAACTGATCGTTTCTTTTTCTGTTCTATGTATACAGAAAGAAATGATAATGATTGCTCCAACTCTCTTTAAGAAGCCGGAGAAGTTCACTGGCATGGACTTTAAGCGTTGGCAACAGAAAATGCTGTTCTATCTGACCATCATGAGTTTGGCGAAATTCTTTGCTAAGGATCCACCAAAGGTTGCAGAAGGAGAAAAGGATCCGAAGGTACTGTAGGATCAAACTGCATAGAAGTAAGGAGACCTTTTGTGCAAGAACTATAACCTTAACGGTCTTGACAACACGTTGCAAAACATATATAGTGTTGTTGAGACCGCTAAGGAACTGTAGGAGATGCTAGAGAAAAAAGTACAAGACGGAGGATGTCCGCCAGAAAAAGTTCATGGTTGGAAGGTTCCTCGAGTACAAAATGATGAACTCCAAAACTGTGGTAAGTCAAGTGTAAGAGCTTCAAATCATTATACATGATATTATTACAAAAGGGATGAAGTTTTACCAAACTTTCTAAGTAGCGGCTATCATCGAAAAGCTGCCGTCCCTTTGAAAGAGGACTTCAAGAACTATCTCAAGCATAAGCGCAAAGAGATGAAGCTTGAAGACCTTATCATCAAATTATGGATTGAAGAAGATCTGAGAAGAGGATAAGGAAGCAGCCCATGGAGGCAAAGGCGAACTTGGTGGAGTCAAGTTCGAGCATGAAGCGCCTGAAGAACGAACAGAATCGGGAAGATTCAGCGAAGAAGAAGTACAATGGAACATGCTTCAATTGTGGAAAGCTGAATCATAGAGCATGTGATTGTCGTCAGCCTAAGAAAGACAACAATCAACACAGGCAGAACTATGCCAACATGGTGGAAGATGAAAAGGTGCCAATCAATCTCTCGAACCTTTCCCTTGTTGCTGTCGTTTTTGAAGCTAACATGATGGACAATCCGAGAGAGCGGCGGGTCGACACTAGAGCCACTCGTCATGTTTGTACTGATAAGAAGCTATTTTCATCATACGTTTCTATCAAAGGATGAGATCTTTATATGGGAAACTCTTGTACTTCTTCAGTAGCAGGTATTGAAAAGGTCGTGTTGAAGATGACCTCGGGCAAGGAACTGACTCTCATGGATATGCTGCAAGTGCCAGACATTAGGAAGAATCTAGTTTTCGGCCCCTTTTTGTCTAAGGCTAGATTTAGACTTGTGTTTAAAGCTAATAAGTTTGTATTGTCCAAGATTGGGATGTATGTAGACAGGGTGTAAATCACAAAGTTTATAATGAATAACCT
>JAOVYX010014646.1:0-31415 GCA_035668315.1 Drosera spatulata
ACTATGATTTCTCCTAATGATTTTTGTCTCTATAAATCCTACCGAATCACTCATCAAATTAACGTCATCACTAAAACTCCTGCAACACTAACATACGTGATCGCAATCGTTTAGATCTGATGGTGTTCGACAATGACATCGAATCAGGAAAAAAAACGGAGGACGATCAACAAGACTCGATCTCAAGACTCGGTGGATTTCGAGCAATGAAGAATGATGAGACATAAAACATGTGTCATGTTTCGCAGAACTGACACACTATTTCGCAGAACTGACGTACTGTTTTCAAATAATAAAGACACACTGTTCTTCAGTTACATATGGAAAGATAGAAATAAAATGACTATAATTTTGGATATTCACTTGGAATAGTGAATGCACACTCTTTCAAATAACATAGAACAGTGCGTCTGACGATTTCTTGCCTTGTTTTTTTTTATTTTGATTTCATTATCAATGTTGATTTCGATTTCTCATTTTCTTGCCTTGCTTGTTTACAGGTGATTCTGTTGCATCAGAACCCGAGAATGACGAGGTCGACGAACGAGAGTAAGAAACCCGAATTAGAAACATCGATGACGGTGACGACTGCAACTGAAAAAGTGAAGGTGAATCTGTTCGAAGATGATGATGAATTCAAGGAGTTCAAGATCGGGCTTGATATGATATGATGATGATGACGATTGGAGAATGAGATGCTTGATGCTTGTGTTGGTTCTTTGAATTTTTCAATCTGATTTGGTGTGACGGTGGCGGTGGAGGTGATTAGATAGAGAGAGATTGAATAAGTTGCATGTGTGGGGGATTTTTAGTTCGTGTTATATAATTGCAATTGAAATTAATGTTAAAATAAGTAACAAAATCAAAAATAAAATAAAATTTAAAAAAAAACTTAAATTAAAATTAAAATTCTTATTATAATTATAATTAAAAATGAAAAAGAAATCTAAAACTTTAAAAATTAGAGAAAAAAATCAAAATAATTATGATTAAAATAATTAAAATTAAAACTAAAATTTGAATTAAAATTTGTGTAAATTCCTATGAGTCATCATTTTGAAAACTTATTTTCAAGGAGTTACCGGCAAGTGAACTTTATTCCCATGAGGTACCACTTTTACAAAAAGAACATCATTACTTTCCTAATTTGTCCTTTTTTGTTATTTTCCACCACTTTCTTTTCTTTTTCTTTCTTTGTTCCATGACCGATTATCATCATCTTCAAAATCGATCATCATCATCTTCATCATCGCTCATCTTCATAATCGACCATCATCATCTCCATCATCGCTCACCTTCACAATCGCCCATCACCATCTCCATGATCGTTTATCATCATCTCCATCCTCGCTTATCATCATCATCGATCATCGTCGTCGTCGATTTGATCCAATCGTGCAATGTATTTAATCAATCATCGATCATCGTCTATCTTTAAGACCAATGAAACAGATTTTACTCATCATTATCGATCATCATCGATTATCACCGATCAGCAAAATAGCATCGCTTGCATTGCTGCAGATTAAATATGCAAGTTTGTGTCATGATCAATCACGAAGTAACATGCATCAATACTAACCACAGTAAAAACATATCCAACCAATGAGAAATAAACAAGTTGGCGACAGAAACTAGTAAAAATCAAACATTTCAAGGACAAGTTCAATAATAAGCTGAATTTTCAACGAAATAAAAATATAATCATTACGATGTCAAGGTAGATCCATAGTACCAAGATAGCACATATATTGTCAACAACTGAAAGAAGAATTGGAGCGTGAACAGAAATAGATTGTTGTAATCCTAAACCTCAATGTCATTCACATAGCTTCTGATGGTGGTTTTTTGATGTGTTATTCGTTCTGGCGTATTACGTTTGGCATAGACGTACTAGTATGTCGAGTTCCCGAACTAGTATGCCTAGCTTCTGATTTAGTATGCCAAGATTTGGTCCAAGCATATTATTAGATGTGAAAATGTTAGGAAATAATAGTTTTTTACAGTATGACATACTATATAGTCAAGATTTAATACAAACAAACTAGATTTGATGCATTATGATTTTTTGATGTGTTATTCATTATGACGTACTATAGTTTGGCATAGACGTACTATATACCGAGTTCCTGAACTAGTACACCCAGCTTCAAATCTAGCATGCCAAGGTTTGGTTCAAGCATGCTAGTAGAAGTTTACATTTTTAACTAGACGTAGTAGTTCATTTGCACAGGCGTACTATTTATGATTTTAACTAGGCGCACTAGTTATTTACACGTACGTATTATTTACGTTTTTAATTAGGCATACTAGTTTATTTGCATAGACAAACTAGTTATGTTTTTAACTATGCGTACTAGATCATTTGCACAAACGTATTAATTATGTTTTGAACAAATTTGATCCAAATCATAAAATAGTATATCATTTTTGCACAGACGTACTACTTTTAAAACAAATTATTTTATATGCAATAGCGTGCTATCTTTTTTTTACAGGTGTACTAGTACGTCCGAACTGGTATGTCTTTTTAGATTATCTTCACCTATAATTGATCATTCTTTACTTGACAAACCAATATGAGAAAAAAGTACGTCTTACTCCCGAACTAATATGTTTGAGTAATTTTGATCAAAGAAAAAAATAATACGTCTTGTTCTTGAACTAGTACGTCTTCCTAGATTGCCTTCCTCATGATTGGTGAACTTTTACTTATCAAAGCAAATTTGACGTATTAAATTTTAAATAGGCGTATAAGATTTTGCATAGGCGTACTACTCTTTCTTTAGACGTACTATATTTTTTGAAAGCGTAGTAGATATTTATCATTTTATTTAGGCGTATTAATTTTTCAATTTGTACAAGCATATTAGTTTTTGTTTAAAACTACATTTTTTCAAAGATGTACAAGTTTTTATAACATCATGCGTTCTAGAGATCTTTCAAGTTTGCGTAATTTGTATAGACGTACTAATTTTTGAGTGACGTACTACTTTTTTGAGAAACATACTATATTTTTTCATAGACGTATTATTTTTTTAATAGGCACATTAAATTGTTTTTAATAGGCATACTAGATTTTTTTTGATAGACGTATTAGTCACTCTCCTTTTCTTCATCCCCACAACCCAACCCATCACCACCAACCCCATAATTTCACCTGCACCACCATCGTTCCAACCCCTCCTCCTTCTCTTCCAACAGCCTCGACGTCTCATCCACAAGCTTAACATCCCTCATCACCAATACACCAAATCTAGATCCCCCACATCATCAGAAATCATTTCGATCATAAATTGACTTAGTCTCAATAAAAAAATTAAGATTAGATTCTTGATAATGATTATTGAGGAGGCGATCATGATCTGAATAATCCTACAACATCGAAGGACAAAAATTTGTGATAAAATCGATGTCGAGGGGCTGTGGTTGCTGTAGGAAAAATGGGACAAGACGACAATGGTGATGATAATGGCGCTAATGATAATGGGAGATTGATGAAGACAACGACGTTGGAGGAGAGAGTGAGTGTCGAGGGCGATGGGTGAGTGGGAAGAGATAATATGTGTATTTTTAATAAATTGGGATCTCATAAGAATTAAAATTAGTTGATGGTTTCTCATTAGAATAGAATTGAATTATCCCTTAAAAATTAAATTAAAGTTAAAATTAGATTTGAAATTAAATTTTTTCATTTTCACTTTTCTTTAAAACTTAATTCCATTCCCACCGTCATGCCAAACAAACAACTCATAAGGAATGACATTAGCTCATTCCATAATCTCCATTCCTTAGAATATCCTATTTCATTCTTTCTCTAAATCATTCCGACGTTCCGTGCCGCAGCATCAGGGATTTTGTTCTATTCTTTTTACTTTATTTCCCTAAACCGCATTGTAGAATATTACTCATTTATTTCACGTTCAATTTTGTATCGTAATTGTTTTGTACATCAACACAACTCTTCAAAAATAGGTCTCACAAGCAACATGAGAAATATTGTTTGTTTTGGTATGAAGGAAGCATAATTAATCAACATTTTTGCGAGTAATGAAAAGATAACAAATTCATTCAGTGTAGATCCACCAATATTTCATTCTAGATCAATGCCGAATGAGCTTTTGAGTCTCATTACAAATCCTCACTTCCAAATATCATCGTGTATATATGGTAAATGCACATTCCACATTGGGTTTAGAAAGTTGGCAAAGGCTGAAGTGGAAGTCTAAGATTAAGGATGCTTCTTTACTCAATTTCTCTTATATTGTACATGTCTCTTGACATTATAAGAACGTTGTTGTTCATGTTTCCGACAAAAACATTGCCAAACAATCAGGTTTGAAAGCACATGATCTTAAGCCAAAAGGTCGAGAAAGATACTCATAGATGCTAATTAACCAGGTACATGCACAACACCACCATTCCAAATACACATATGCAGCTATTAAATCACATCTCTATTTACCCATAACATCTCCAAAATCACAAACTAAATCGTGAATCACCTGATAAAAAATTTAAAACACGAAAAAAATAAAAACAACAACAACAAAGAAAAACAAAAACGAAAGAATAGGACAAAGACAAAACTACACCCACAATTGCCGATTTCCCAGACGTGTTCCAATATCCCCGCGGGCACTCTCGTCATTTCACCCCTGCTGGGCCCCTTAACAAACTCCTCAACAAAATCAAATTCACACGTCAAAACACACAACAACAAAAAAAACCTCACCTCACCTCACCACAGCACCCTCTCATCAATGGCGACGTCGAACGGGAGCGAGTTCTTCGAGATCGACGTCGAATCAGAATGCGAGTCCTTCGGCCGCCGGCCCTCAAACGCGGGGGACACGGCCGCGGAGGACGAGATAGAGCTGACGTGGGCGGCGATCGAGAGGCTGCCGTCGGTGGAGGACGAACATGGCGTTGTTGCGAAGGGAGAAGACGGAGAGGATTGATGTGAGGAAGTTGGATCGAGAGAAGAGGGAGTTGGTTGTGAGTAAGGCGATGGATACGAGTGAGTTGGATGATGTGAAGTTGCTGATCGGTATCAAGGAGAGGCTTAATAGGTAAGGGAATGGATGATTGATGATCGACGATGAGCCATGTCGTTTTGGTTTGATTTTTGGGGGATTTTGATGGGGTGATGCATGCTAGGGCTAGGGAGCAGTTCATCGGCTGTTTTGTTTTGTTGTGTTTTTGTTTTGTTCTGTGTTCTTGAGATATGTGAAAAGAGATTAGAAATGGTGAATGAGATACATTTTGTATGTGCCAATGGCTAAGATACATTTTGTATGTGATCAACTTGTAGTCTGATTAACCCAAAAAAAAATGCTTGCAGAAATGACTATCTAGTGAATGAATTTGTATTTTATTAGTATTCTTAATAAAAATATCTGAGTTATTATTTTGAATTGCGATCTGTATGTCATAACTAATGAAGACATTTTCAATTGGATGAATAGAGTTGGATTGGGGCTACCAAAAGTGGAGGTTCGATTTGAGAACTTGAAGCTAGTTGCGGAAGTTCAAACAGGGAAGAGAGCGTTGCCTACACTTATGAACTACGCTAGAGATACGATCGAGGTTCGTATGTGTTAAAATGTGACACAAATGACAAGATCATATGTCTTGATTTTTGGAATATTTCTTATAACTAGCTTGATAATGCTTTGCCATTTTTTCCAGCTCATAACATCATTGTGAATATTGTTGTTTTTTTTTTTTTTTTTTGCAGAATATCTTGACCGGATTGAGGATAGTTCGTCCCAATAGATACTCCTTGACGGTATTAAACAACATCAGCGGTTACCTGAAACCTGGAAGGTACATGTATATCTGAAACTTCCCCTTTTTCGATCATGAACAGCTTAATTAATAATGCTAACATGCACGGGTTAAATTAAATACATGTAACTAATTTGGAAGGTGAATGCGCTCTGGAATATTAATTACAGTAGGTGTTATTTTCGGCAATGTTTCAAAATCTTTGGTAAGCTCACCAAATTGACTTCACTCATGGCATCAATAGAACTAATAAAAGGACCTCTCTGATCCATCGGTGAAAGCTTGGGCATTTTGAGAGTGCTTCTTTTATTAACATCTATTCCAATGAGTTCTGATTGTTCTAAATTAGTGTCATTTTTAGTATATAGCAAACTCTGTATATAACTTAATCTAATAAGAGAGTTCTAATTAGAAGCAACTTTTCTTTAGTTGTGTTCCTTACCGACATCATATTTAATTTGTCTCAAGATGTATGTTGGTTAAATTGTTGCGGTGCATTAGCCACTTGTTTATGATAGTGTTGTTTAAAATGTTGGCAGGATGACATTGTTGCTGGGGCCTCCTGGTTCTGGAAAATCGACGCTGCTTTTGGCTCTCGCAGGAAAACTTGATAGCAGCTTGGAGGTCAGCTGTTTTCCCCTAAACTTCTGTAACTTTCCTTATTTCGGAAAAAAATGAGGGACAATTATTTTTATAATGAAAAATGATCAACAGCTAACTTTGGTTGTGAAAGGTTAAATAGTCAATATTTTATGGACCGTCCATCTGAAAAATGAATGTTTCGATTAAAATCAAAATCTCACCCTTCTGCTATAAAAATTAACGGATGTCTCACCCTTCCTCTGAAAAGAACAGTTAATCTTTTTAGGAAAAGGGTGAAATTTTTTCATGTCCATCCGTTCTAAAGATTAGCGGATGTAATAATTGCTTCCGCTGTTCTTTTCAAAGAAAGGATGAGATTCTGGTTTTAATTAAGCCGTCTATTTTTCAGATGGTCAGTCCATAAATGTTAGTTAGTTAACCTCTCACAACCAATATTAACTGTGTATCATCGCCCTTTTATAATCACCTTTAAATAATCTATCACTCGCAAAAATAAGCGATGTTACAATAATAATGAAGTTGAAATTAACAATCATTTTTTCCAAACACAATCTTTTAATTGAGTTTTTCTAAATTCAATATGATTTTTTAAAATTTTAAATCTAATGATAAAAATTATTATTACAATAATTTTTTGACTAATGTTGCAACGCGAACAATTCTCTACCTGATTACTCGCATATCCCATAGACATTGTTGAGAGAAAGTATTTAAACAGAAAAGAAGAAAAACCAACCAAAATAGTGGCATTGGATATTCAAACTTGCTATAATGGACCCCTTGAGTCCCTTCACCGGCGTCGCCGCCTACAACCGGAAACCACTCGCATTGTCATCATCCTCACACTCGAAATCACCCAATCCTCACTCAAAATTCTTCTCCACATCACACACACACAACAACACTGAATCCGATTCGCCCGAATCCGAATTGTCTAGGGTTTCCATCTCATCTCCAAATTACAGTGCCATTCACCTATCACATTGTTCTACTTGATCTCAGAAAACGGGAAGCATCACCTACAACGGCCACGCCCTCGACGAGTTTTGCGTGCAGCGGACGTCGGCATACATCAGCCAGAGTGACAACCACATCGCCGAGCTTACCGTTCGCGAAACCCTCGATTTCGCGGCTCGATGGCAAGGCGCCAACCAGGGCTTTGCAGGTAACTGTTTGTGTCGAGTAATTAGATCGATATGATATCGGGTTGGCTGCCATATTGGTATGTTTTGACATGTTAGGGTTTGTGGGGTGTTGTTGATTGGCAGGGTACATGAAGGAGCTTGTGAGGTTGGAGAAGGAGAGGAATATATACGGCCAAGCCCCGAGATCGATGCTTTTATGAAGGTCAGTGTGGGAATTGGGATTGAATTTATTGATGGGTTTGAGGTTATTGTGGAGAAACGCTTCCTATTGGTTTTATCTAGATGAAGTGATGCTTTAGTTGTTGATTGGTGTGTGATTTTGGGTGAAATTGTCATGTAGGCATCGGTGGGAAGAAACATAGTGTTTCGAAGGACTATGTTCTGAAGCTTCTTGGGCTTGACGTGTGCTCGGAGACGTTTGTTGGCAATGAGATGCGCAGGGGAGTTTCGGGTGGACAACGAAAGAGAGTAACTACAGGTCTCTTCGCGATTTTCTCTTTTAGCTACATTTTTGTCCTAGTTTATGTTCTTTTTGACTTTTTTGCTTGTTGTGAACTTTCCAGATTTCTGAATGAGATCCCTCAGTTTGCGTCGCCTAAATTTTGTGTAAATTTCCCTATTTGTATGGTTCATACCTCGGTATGCCTGAATGTTAAGTGAATCGGCTTGTGGTTGAACTACCCGTAGGGTTCATGATATTGAAAATCTGAAGGGATCTTTTGAACCCTCAGCAATGTAAATATGTGGTGCTCTTCAGCTGAAGGATTTGCATCTTGAAATCACCCAGATTACACAGTTATTGGTTCTATATATTCACCTGTTTCACAATGTTTCCCCATGCAGGAGAAATGGTTGTCGGACCACGAAAAACACTCTTCATGGATGAGATATCCACTGGGCTTGATAGCTCAACCACTTTTCAAATCGTAAAATGCGTATGTAATTATGTACATCACATGGAGGGGACTGTGTTAATGGCTCTTCTTCAACCCCCACCGGAGACATTCGATCTTTTTGATGATCTCATTCTGTTATCTGAAGGGCACATGGTGTACCACGGTCCTCGAGGAGAAGTGTTAGAGTTCTTTGAGTCCTTAGGCTTTAAGTTACCTCCTCGCAAGGGTATTGCAGATTTCCTCCAAGAGGTAGTTATACGTTTTATGCTTGTCATTTTAACTCGTCATCCATTTCCACGTCAAGGAAGGATCAAGCTCAGTACTGGGCTGATGCTTCAAAGCCATACAGGTTCATCCCTGTTTCAGAAATTGCCAAAGCATTTAAAAACTCCAGATTTGGCACTTCCATAAAGCATACTCTCTCAGTGCCTTATGACAAAGCTGCATCTCACCCAGATGCACTAACTATGACACAGTATGCCGCATCCAAGTGGGAGCTTTTCAAGACTTGTTTGGCGCGTGAGGTTTTGCTGATCAGCAGGCATCGGTTCCTATATATATTCAGAACATGCCAGGTATGTTCTGATAGCCCACTATATTCCTACATGTTGTGTCTGTATTTATGCTATGATTTTGATATTACTGATGTGCTTTGTAAGTTGCGTGATAAACATTTGAGAATAACTTTATCACAACAGCTAAAGTTGAACACTCTTGGGCATGCCGATCATAGAGTTGTTTTTCTTTCTAAGCATAGATTGTAAGACAAGGCATCATGTTTAGCACAGTTTGGCTGTTTTGGAAGTTCATAGTGGTTTCTCATCTGGGGTATTGTTATTCCTGGGTGTTCACTTTTCTGTCTGACATGTTTATGGGCAGGTTGCATTCGTTGGTTTTGTTGCGTGCACAACTTTCGTAAGGACAAGGCTACATCCTACCAATGAGACATATGGAAACCTCTATCTTTCTTGCCAATTTTATGGGCTCGTCCACATGTTGTTTAATGGATTTTCAGAGCTCTCGCTCATAATATTCCGACTCCCAGTTTTTTACAAGCAAAGAGATAATCATTTTTATCCTGCATGGGCATCGTCCATTTGCAGTTGGCTGCTGCGTGTTCCATACTCTATTCTCGAGTCTGTTGTCTGGTCTGTGATTGTCTATTATACAGTTGGATTTGCCCCCGCCCCAGGAAGGTATAAGTATTATCCCATTGGTCCAAGTCATGTTGTCTTCACCTAGTTTTTCTGTCTAACAATGTCACCTTTTGATAAGCGCAGGTTTTTCCGCTTCATGTTTCTACTCTTTGCTGTGCATCAAATGGCGTTTGGTCTCTTTCGGATGATGGGCAGCATAGCGAGGGACATGATTGTTGCAAATACATTTTCCTCTGCTGCTATGCTCGGAATATTTTGTTTGGGTGGTTTTATCCTCCCAAAAGGTATTGCATGAAACTGTATCTTAGCATCTTAGATTTGTCCAGCAAATAATGGTATTGTTAAAATACGGGTTGTGATACGGAGAATAGTGTAGGCTAATATAGCGACTTTTTTATGACAGATATGATTAACCCTTGGTGGTCTTGGGCATATTGGGTGTCTCCATTGTCCTATGCCCAGAATGCAATTGCTGTCAGTGAATTCACGGTGTCGAGATGGATGAAGGTGTGTCACGACTCATGCCCCAATACTTGTTACAAGCATTCTTGTTTGCTTTTTGTACTAGTACTAAGCCGAAGAATTTTCCTTTTTGAAATTCTCATTACCAGCCATCTTCATCAGGGAACACAACAATTGGATTAAATGTTCTTCATCTACACAGTATGCCAACTGAAGGCTATTGGTACTGGCTTGGGGTTGGTGCTTTGCTACTATTTGCATTTCTCTTCACCAACATTGTAACTCTAGCCATGACATATCTCAACCGTAAGTTTTTTGTTCTGCTGTAAACTTTTCTTCTTGGGTAGAGATGATTCTGAGTTTTAAGCTGCATTCTTCATAATTTCTCTATGTTTGTAGCCTTGAAGAAAGCCCAAGCTGTGGTCCCGCTTGACTCCATGCTAGAGAAGCAGGTGTCGTGTTCTTCAACTGGTATGCTTCACATATGTAACTTCACTGTAACGATATGCTTCATGCTATATCATGTAGGTTATACCATGTATCCCATAATAATTATATAAAATGTAGTGGGTTTATATTGTATACATAACAGATCGTTATACAAATTATTGACCTAATAGCTCTTACTGCAGTAGATATAGAAACTCGCTTGGATATATCTTCTTCGACCATAAAGGAGGGAATGATTCTGCCATTTCAACCACTTACTATGACTTTCCATAACGTCAAATATTTCCTGGACATGCCCCAAGGTACGCTCTTGTAGAGCAAACTCTCTGGCGCTTCATGCGCTAGTTTAGTAGTGTTGATTGTGATGTAACTTGTTGCGACCTTGAATATATCCATTGTATTGCCCAACTCTTTAGGCGATGAAGACAAAAGGTTTGCCTGAGAAGAGATTGCAGCTACTCTCAAATGTGAGTGGAGTATTCTCTCCAGGAGTCCTTACTGCCTTAGTGGGTTCAAGTGGAGCCGGAAAGACTACTTTAATGGATGTGCTTGCTGGACGTAAAACTGGTGGCTATATAGAAGGCGACATTAGGATCTCAGGTTATCCAAAAGAGCAGCAGACGTTTGCTAGAATTTCAGGATATGTTGAACAAAATGATATTCATTCTCCCCAAGTGACTGTCGAGGAATCTCTCTGGTTCTCGTCTCATCTTCGGCTTGCGAAGGATGTCAGCGAAGAGCAAAAGCATGTAAGTCATCACCAGTTTCTAATCCCTCTATAGATGAATTGTGGATAAATAACTAGTGTTGTTTTGGCTAAGTATCAGTACACTTCAACATGCTGCAGGAATTCGTTGAGGAAGTAATGAGGCTAGTGGAGCTTGACAGCCTTAGGCATGCATTGGTGGGGATTCCTGGCACTTCTGACTTATCAACAGAGCAAAGAAAGCGCTTGACAATCGGAGTGGAGCTTGTTGCGAATCCTTCAATAATATTCATGGATGAACCAACATCAGGGCTGGATGCTCGTGCAGCAGCTATTGTAATGAGAACGGTCCGTAATACTGTTGATACGGGCAGAACGGTAGTGTGCACCATACATCAGCCAAGTATAGATATATTCGAAGCATTTGATGAGGTTAGATATATCACAACAGATATTTAGATGTGTAATTCAAGTTCGGTAAGAAGCATGTAAATTTGCTAATTGTTTGTCTGATAGTTACTTCTCATGAAACGTGGAGGACGAGTAATTTATGGGCGCAAGCTTGGAGTACATTCCCAGATCATGATAGATTATTTCCAGGTTGCGAGAATCTGCTGCTGAAACATTCTTTTTCGACGGTCTCCTTCATTTTTTTTTGCAGTCATAAAAGGAGACCAAAGTCTGAGTGCTTTTAGAGTAACAGGTAGGTCAAATTGTTGATTTATTTCCTGTTTCGTGGTCAGGGAATTAAAGGAGTTGCTCCCATTTCTCCTGGTTATAATCCTGCAACTTGGATGCTTGAGATTACCACACCCGCAGTTGAAGAGAGAATCGGTGAAGATTTTGCTGACATATACGGAAACTCGAACCAGTATAGGTACTTGCATAGTGCAGATCTTTGTTGCTCCTAGCTCTTACTTCAACTATTCTTTTTCCCATCGGACTAATCATGTTCTACTGATAATTATTTTGCCAGGGAGGTGGAAGCTTTAATTGAGCATTCGAGCATACCTCCTGCTGGGTCAGAACCATTAAAGTTTGACTGAGGATTCTCCCAAGACATGTTGTCACAGTTTTGGATTTGTCTACGGAAGCAAAACTTGGTGTACTGGAGAAGTCAACAATACAATGCTGTGAGATTATTTTTAACCACGGTGATTGCAATCATTCTTGGCACCATCTTTTGGGGCATTGGTTTGAAAAGGTGATCCCTCTTCTTCATCATGCATAAAGCTGGCATGTTCATTAACATAGTTGTCATTTGCTCGTTTTGAAGATCTACGAACGAAAGTATGCTTTGTGATTGATAATATTAGAATCAACTTTGCAATTGTGTAACACGTTTCTCTATCCAGGGATTCGATGATGAACTTGTTTGCAACAATGGGAGCCCTCTATTCGGCATTTTTGTTCTTGGGGGTCAGCAATTCTTCCTCGGTTCAACCAGTAGTTGCTATTGAGAGAACAGTCTTCTACCGGGAGAAAGCAGCTGGGATGTTTTCTCCACTTCCTTATGCAGCTGTTCAGGTATGTTTTTGAGTTCAACAGCACTCAACTTATATTCTCTTCAGTAACACCATTTGCAGTAGACGGTGCTCACTTTCCAACGACCTAATTATAGATAAAAGCTCTCTATCATTTATAATGCTGAATGTTTGAACTTTGTATTACTTTTCTTCTGGCAGGGTCTTGTTGAAATCCCGTATATCGCTCTCCAGACAGTTATATATTGCATCATAACGTATCTTATGATTGATTTCGAAAGGACCATGAGTAAGTCAACAGTCCATTTCGTAAATTCTGAATATTTCCTGTCACTATCTGTTCTCATTTCTGCTGACAACACCATCTGTATTTTGATACTATGTTTGCATCTGGAAAAACTGTAAAGACTAGTAAAAAAATTCAACACTGCTCCTTTCTTCAGTTAGACTTAGTATCAACATGCATTGAAACTGAGAGGGTTTATGCCCCTATTCAGGCATGACTTGATTATTACCAAGTTTCCTGTTGCTGCAGAAAAATTTTTGCTCTACGTTCTGTTCATGTTCCTCACATTCACTTACTTCACCTTTTATGGCATGATGGCTGTTGGTCTAACGCCTACACAGCACCTGGCTGCTGTCACTTCCTCGGCATTCTACTCGTTGTGGAATCTCCAGTCCGGCTTCCTCATCCCAAAACAAGTAAGTATTTCTGAATCAGATGCGTAATTCTGCATTCTACTCGTTGGGGTATCTGAGGTTGATGAAGCATGCAATTCAGCGAGATACAAACTTTTGTTTAACAGATATCCCAACATATGCATAATAAAATAGAGCAAAGTCGAAAAGAGAGAAAGATAGGGAATTCGATATCCTGATTCGTTCGGGAGCTTTGTCATATCATCATATTTAGTCACGTAAATCATATTGCGGGACTAAGCTGTAATCTTGACTGCTAGTCTTGGCTTAAGCTCTCAAATTTCTTATCCAAGACATGTCTTTAATTTTGCTTTCAGAATATTCCTGGATGGTGGATATGGTTTTATTACATCTCTCCTGTGGCATGGTCACTCCGCGGCATCTTTACCTCTCAGCTTGGGGATGTTGAAACCGTGATCACTGCACCGGGATTCAGTGGGCCCGTCAAAGAGTATATGAGAGTCCAGTTTGGTTATGAGCCGGGGATGCTTGGTGCTACGGTTGTCGTTCTTATTGGCTTTTGTATACTCTTTTTTGGCACCTTCATGGCGTCGGTCAGATACCTAAACTTCCAAGAAGATAGAGATTGACCTTAGGAATAAGTTTTAGGTGAACAGGTCACAGGTTTTCAATTTTGTCCGAGCATACAAAGTTATCGTTTAGTTTTTGAATTAGCAGAGTTCACCGCTAATTGTAAGGGTTCTATCCATATATTGACAAATTAGAATTTGTAGATAGTATTCTAAAAGGAAAATAGGAGGAGCGTGTTCAATTGTTAAGTCTAATAATAGATTAGGTCTTTTGATATCGAATCGGTTTTTTTTTTTTTTTTCCTTCTCCTTTTCTGTAATATTTGATTCTGCATATGTAGTAAGTGAAGATCCTTTTTCATACAACAACAGTTTAGCTTGATGCTTTTCATCCTAATAATTAAAAGCAAGGGAATCTCTGTGATCACAAGTTCTTCCCGGGAGTCCAAAAAGAGTAACCAGTCGATGAAGAGGTAGTATAGCTAAGTAGTGTACGTGACGGTTGTAACAGTTGAGCCAAGAAGGGTTAGCTCGGTCATGGATACTAATCCTAATTAATGTAGCAATTGGATAGATAAGACTTCACTCATCTGGAGTTAAAGAGCCCTGATCAAATTGCTTTTTATATAATTGCCTAACAGAACCAAGTTTTTCATGTCAAGAAACACATGTAGGCAATTTATATAAGTGCCTAACCTAGAAAACGATTTTCTTGAGGGTACAGAGAAAAACCAAATCGGTTATTTAGAAAAAACATTTAATTGGTTGAATCATGTTTTTGTTTATTATCTGTTTAAAGATCCATAAGAGTTTACAAAACATGGTGTACATGCATTCGGAGCTAGATTCGACATTGTACAAATTCTACTCCCAAAGAAATCCCATGTTTACAGTGTTTCTCTGCCCAAGACCTTCCTAGCTTGTCAAGCTTTTGTTCGACGGTGTTCGATACTTGAAGTCTCCATGGTGTTGGATCAAGCTGCAGCTGATCCAGTCGATGGTCCAGACCCTAAACCTGCAAGACGACGAGGAAGGCCATCATTATCCAAGAAAAGATACAAATATCGAATTTTATGCAATAGCGACATCTTTGGCAGCCCCTAGCCGGTTCGACTGTCAAACCAGTTGTTTCCTTTGTTTTAGTTTATGTTCCTCAGGATTGAGGTAATCTGCGAGTTCTAAGGATATTACATCCTGATTTCTCGATTACAAAGCGTGCAACATGCTAGATTTTACCTTCGCACTTACTAGTTGGAGATTTCTGAAGCAAAAAGCAGACTGAAATGACGACGTAGCAGAGAAGAAGAACCACTCCTTTCATGTAATGTGATGTTCCATCCTGCAAACCAACGAAGCCTTATAAATTTGTGATCAAGAAACATATGTTTAAGTGAAGCGATGAATTTTGTGGGCAGACCTGCAACGTGAATGCAATCATAATGATAGTGAAAGCTAGCGACCCGGTTTCTAGGACACCAAGCTCGAGATCCATTTTTACACCAATGATCCATGCAACTATCGCGCACAAGGGAACCTGCACCACAAGTAGGAGTCGTGTTGGATTGTATTTTCTATTGGTCAAATGGAAGATCTAATTTGTGCAAAAACACGCGTAAGGTGATTAAGTCTTACCACGAACATCGAGATTTGAGTTGCAGAACCTATAGCGATTCCCAGAGACAGATCCTGTAATGAACGGATGCGAGATTTTCAGATCAGTTCAGCCTGTATTCAAACAAATGAAGAATAAGAAGACATGTTGCTGGTCATACCAGCTTGTTTTTGTAGGCAAATATAAGTGCTCCAGCATGCTCTGCTGCATTGCCCAATATGGGCAACAAGATGATGCTGAGGAAGCTGATGGAAATGCCCCAAGAACGTGAAGCGTCCTACACAGAACACATAAGCATTGTTATCAAGCTTTTTTAATAATGATGGGAACCTGTAGGTGCTATCTTTTGAATGTGAGATAGATTTATGAGCCTACCTCAATTGTGCCGGCGATGTACTCAGAGAGCAACGCAATGGCTAACGTCATGCCGACTAGCCAGGTAGATGCGCTCCAAAACCCAATAACAGGCTTCTCATCGTCATCTGTGTCGTCATCACCATCTTCATCGTCCTACGAATTTCCCACAAAGATTATACTTCTGATGATCAATCACATTGATGATTAAAGAGCGGAAACTAGCCACCTATAAACGACAGCTGAATCCTGATTACCTGTTTTGCCTCCAAAACCTGGTTATGCGCCTTTAGTTGGAAGAAGAGGTATCCAAAGTATGGAACAAGCATCGCAATGCCGCTTGCTCTCGCCAGCTGAACTATAGACTTTGGATGAGTGAAGGTCCCTGGCTCTGTTGCATAGCTGAACAACACCGGCAATAGGTGGCAAAGCCCTCCCATTGACAGAAGCAGCACATTGATCTCCGCTGGTTTCTGATATATTTCAGAACATTTAACTTTCTTCATGTTAGATTTTTCCTGAGTATCTTGCTTTAAGGAAAAATTCTAATAAAGTTTACACTAGAGAGTCAGCATCAGCTGGTCTGCTAAAGATCATGATGTGTATTCCTTTTCACCAGAACAAATAACACTTGCAAATGCCGAGCTCCTTCTGAGAGATAGCCCCATGGCTAAAAACCAATGTAAGATATGCAAGACAGGATGCCGGAGGACAGAACTCTAGTTCAGGCAGTTTGACTTTACTTTATTAATTAACTCATAACTCTCTACATACAACTTTAAATAATTATTGATAAATTGTTCTGGAAACTAGACTTCCATATCTTTTCATTGATATAAGACTTGTCTTTTGAAAAAGGGATAGATCACTTATAGTGACTCACTGTGTCAAACTTCTGTTCCTTGTTGAGGTTTGCGACGCCTCCAAGCAAGAGTGAAGAGCCAAGAACGAGCAAACTGTTGGAGAGAATAGAACCCAGAAGAGAGTACTTCAAGACATGAATCTTCCCTCAATACAAAGCCAGTATTGCTATTATAAGTTCTGTGGCATTTCCACAGGTGGCATTCATCAAGCCGCCCACTGTCCACACACGCGCACAAGAAAAGTCTCAAACATCATTTTCTGCTTACAATGAAAACCATCGTCTATGCGTATGTACACAAGTCGAACCATAAGAAATACCTGTTGGACCTGTGTAGTATGCAATTTGCCTTTGATACCATGCAAAAGAAATCAATACAAAAACTAAGTACACGAGATATTCACAATTAAGAACTAATGAATTGTTGCGTGGTACTGTAAACTTGTAAGATTAAAACTCACTCGGTTAGGAAGCTAACGCGCTCTGCAAGTGGAGCTAGTCCAAGAAGGCTCAAAGCGAAGATTCATGGCTGCCAAATGCAAGAAAAGATGTCAATGTATCAAATTCATTTCTTGAATTTTTCCTTAAACAGAGTGCAAATTCAAGAGGGGCAACCAATGGATTAGTCAAATTCAACATAACGCGATCCTATTAGACATAAATCCAATATTACCATATATCAACCACGAAATGTGCCAAGCCTTGAATGATCCATTCGTTACAATCACGTAAGAAAATGATGCTCAAATACACACATACCCTTGCAAGCTCGAAATGGTCCGCTACGATTGCCAACGGAAATGCAGGGAAAAGAACGCAAAGCTTAGTCCCGAACATAACTCCGCAAACATTAGCCATAAACTCCCTTATAACCGAGGTTTGCTAGACTACAACCATTGTCGATTCACACTTATCGCTAACTGATCCTCCATTGACGATTAGTCCCTCCTCTAAGCTCCTCTCTTAGCGAATATCCATTTCTCCAAGCCAAAATTTCCTCACAAACACATTTCAATGGTTAACTAAGAACAGTGAGTTTGAGATTTTGCTGCATTTGAGAAGAAATATGAAGGGTGTAAAAAAAGTTGTCCGTTATCCTTTGTAATGCCACTAGTTAGCTAGTGCAATTTCCTGGAAAATTCGTGGATTTTGTTTCCTTTTTTTATTATGTATCCGCGTAATAAAAAATGAGATTACTCACTTCAGAACTGTACTGCAGTTTTTGGCAGATATGCATCGCAGCAAGGTGGATTTTGATTTTGAACGACTCCCGTTCTTGCATGGACACTTGGTAATAAGTTATCTCGTCCATTAGTTTTTTGGATTATTTCGATAAATCATGCGGGATTCATTGACATTGGAAAAATGATCCAACAAAGTTATCATCCAAAAAATAACCCATCAACGTGTTATGCACACTTTGTTTTGATACTTCCGATTTTGCGCTTGAAATTCTTAGTTAACCAACATAAGACAGTACCTTAGTCTATCATGCTCCTTGGGAGTTCAATCCAGGTACAATCGTATGAAAAAAGGTCCACGAAGCCAATCCAACATAAACAACGTTCCGCATGAATAAACTTCATGTCGCTTTCTTACTCGTACCACTCGGCTACACGTTTAGGCAACCTGAACGATGTATTGATCATGCAGAAGCTGGCAATGGAGAATCAACTCCTTTCAACTTAGCAACTAACCGAAATTGCCGTGATCAGTTCATATGTCTCCTACGATTCCAGCAGCAACCTTGCTTCTCTGTGGTATCTCTGCTATCTACCACTTTATTCGTACAGAATCAGCACCTAAGAAACTGGGCAGATAAACAAAAAAAGACACATTTCTCTCTGATCATTTCATGGTATATGATATTGATTCAATGGAATCATCAACAGTGCCATTGGCAATTAACTTCTGTTGTTCAATGTATTTGTCGTTGGTGCCATGAACTACAGCTCCATTGTTTAGGTTAGAAATATCTCGTCTCTGTTTCTGCTGAGGTGATGCTGAGGATAGTTTCACGGCTGCAAGGGCTTCGCGAAACTGAGCATGTCCTGCTGACTTCAGGAAACGGATTCCCTCTTCTTTCTCCACATGGGAACCGCTGTACTGAAGCTTTCTCTTTTGCACTTCGGCTTTGACCCTCTGGCAAAAGATCATAAAAATATGCATTCATAAGTTCCCAGTCATCGCCATAAACTATACTAATATAGAAAGCATGATGCTAAGGTACAATGAGCAACAGTTAAAAGCTCCATTGTCCAAGCGTCAGGAACAAGATCACGATGAGCTTCTAATCTCAGCATCCATATGACACTAACGAGTAATGAACCAGAATCACATTTAAAAATGCAATCAAACTACCTAGGCTTTCCATTCACATGACACTCAAAACTTAGCACACTCAAGTCTCAACCATTTTCAAACTTCAATACTGCTGGCAACATATCAATAATAGAATACATTGAATCCGTGGTAAGTTCTGATGTTCACAATGTCAATTAAAAGATCAACCAACAATCATGGAGATAAACCGAATTAAGTTGGGGACCTTATCTAAGCATTGATGCAGCCTTACCTTCAGTAATTTGTAGGCACAACCCAAAGTGTATAGGATTTTTGCTCTTGGACAAGACAAATTGTCATATACATGCAGCCGATCCGGCTTGTGGGATAGAGGTTGCAGAGTAAAGAATTCTAGGAAATGTTAAAACTACCTACATCTAAAATAATCCTGCAAGATTTCTATGCATCATACAACCACCTGTTTTTTCTCAAGGTTCAGCATCATTATAACCAGACATTAGATATGAAAATTTACATTTCAAACACATTACTCGGCCAAGCCAAATAAAAACAACCCATATCACAACAAATCAAACAAATCCAAATTCTCATCACCAAACCATAACAAGAACACAAAAGGGCATCACAAGAACTCACACCAACCTGCATCAACTTGCCATCAAACTTGGGCAATCCGACCTGCTCAACCGTAAGAGCCCCGAAAAAATTCCCAAGCAACCCCGTGTCCGCCACATCCAATCCCATCACAAGCCCACCAACAAACCCACCAAGAAAACTATCACCAGCACCAGTCGGATCAACCTCAACCGCCTCAAACGCACCCACATTCACCTCTCCATCACTCCAACAAACCCTACACCCATTCTTCCCATTAGTGATCACCACACAACACATCTTTCTCACTTCCTCCACATCCACACACACCTCCTCCTCCGCCGACGCCTTCAAGAGCCCGATCCTATTCATCAAATGATAAAATCCAGACTCCTTCAACCCAACCAACCCCACTTTCCCATCAACCCCATCGAACACCCTAATCAAACCCTGAACATCGACGACCACAACACGACATATCTCCACCATCCTCTCAATCACCTCTGGCGTCACCTCCCCGCCGACCCCCACCGCCATCCCAAACCCAAATTTTTTCATCATGGGCAGATCATTCCCCTTAATGGGCTCGCATGCAGACACCCTTTTGAGTACCCTATCCGATCCTACCCCAGAATCTTTCCTTCTATCATCCCCCAAAATGGTCTCACATGCAGACACCCTTTTGAAAACCCTATCAGACCCATCTCCAAAATCAAAACTTTCCACATTATTCTCCAATATGTTCTCACATGAAGATACCCTTTTGAGAACCCTATCATCTCCACCCCCAAAACGGGCCTCAAATCGAGTGGTTTTCGAATCGGGCAAAATCATCAAAGGAGGTGAATCTAGGGTTTCTCTGTATTTGAAATCAAGCCCAGCTTTTGAGATCAAATGGGTATCGATTGAAAGTGAAGAGAGTGTGAGATTGATGAAGGAAACCGCGCCGCCGAGTGATTCGGCGACGATGGTGTCGTCGTGGAAGATTGTGTCGTGGCATGGGTTGCCCACTACGAGGATTTGTGATGGAGTCGACATGATTGTTAGGGTTTGTTGATCTGGGGTTTCGATTTGGGGAAAATTAGGGGGAAAGCGGGATCATGGTGGTGGTGGTGGTGGAAGAGGCGGAGGACGCGACGCGCGGGGAGACGTGAGAGGAGAGAGCTCTGTCTTTTGCGGTTTGTCATCATCGTTTTTGCATTGATTTGTGAGAGAGGGAAGGTGTGAGATTTTGTCCATATGCATCATGATTGGAAAAAGTATTCAAAAGGGTGTGAGATGCTGCTAAAAGCGAAGTGAAGTAATGATACACTCCCTCCTGAGCAATTACTCCCTTTATTTTAAAATATAAATAAAGATTTGATAAAAATATATATATATATTTTTTTAAAATTTATGTATAATTTAAAAAAAATATTTTTTATAATAATGAGGTTTATTCTAACCGTTACAAAAAAAATGAATATACTATATCAGATGATTGTTTTGGTATATTTTCTAATGAAAAATTTACTAAATATGATATGTTTCATATATTTTGAAATGATCGAAATAGATAAATATTGTATATATTATGAAACGGAAGAATACAATAGTTATTAAACTGAGATATCTCAATTAAATTGTAATATTATTATATTTTAAAAAAAATTTCTATAAAAATGTCAAAATATCCATATTTTTTAATTTATATCATATCAATTCATTTCATTATTTTTTCTTCTTCTTTTTTTTCTTATTCTTCTCACTCACACAAGTCAAATGATAAAATAATTTTAATAATAAAAAAAGAATACACATAAATTATCACGTCAAGTTAACCGGTTGTAGTTTTTTTGGGACGGATGTAGTACTTCATCTCTAATCTTGTATTTCCTTCGTCCCAATTTAATTACAATGATTTGATTAGACACGAAAATTATATGTGTGTTGAATTTGTATATAATTTAGTAAAGAAACAATATTTATTAAAAATAATGGGGTGTAAGTAAGATTTATGAGAGAATGTGAGAGTATGAAAAATTAGATGGTATGATAGTTTGATTATAATAATATAAATTTAATATCAAATAAGAAAAGTATAGAAGTGTTGTATTTATATTGGGATTAATAAAAAAGAAAAAATGTTATAATTAAATTGGGGCAGAGGGAGTAATATAAATGTAATATTTTAACTTTTTTCTAATATCAACACGTATGCTGAAAAGTTTCTTTTTATCGTTTTAATAATACTATAAAATTATGTTATTAGGCTATTATCACATAATTAAAGTACACAACTTAAATTATCATTTATATTTTATGATAATTTTGTGGAAAATAATACTTGATCGTCCTACAAAATGAGTCAAAAACTCATATGGATATACACACACAACCAAACGGTTGTATCTATATTGAGACGGGGGAGTACATGTACTTGGCATTCACACGAGTGTTTAAAATAGAGAATCTGTAAAAATGAAAAAGCATCTATGTGACGAGAAAAAAAGTCATACGATGTTGAAAAAATGTGTTGAAGTGTGTAGAAATTATAAAACGAGAGATAATAAATAATAAATTTATAAATATAGGGAATTATTATAACATATTATAGTTTTTTTTTTTAGTTAAAGGAGGTAGAATGAAGTGTAATGAACAGTAACAATTTGATAGAAATTTTTAGAGACTCTAATGTGAAATCAAACTTTTGAACGAAATTTCCTATGATTCCAAAGAATTTACTATCACTGACGAAAAACTAGCACAAGTGCAAAATATCATTAGGTTGTCTCTGATCATTCCGTTTACAATCGAATATTTATCTTCTATAGTATGAATTTTCATAGAAATTATTCATTTCGTCTTATATATTTTATAACGATTTGATCTGAATCAATTTTTTATGTGTATTGAGTTTATATATTTTGCTTAGAATTTTGTGATTTTTGATGATACTGGTGGGTCTAATGTGAAAAAATGAAAAAAAAAAATAAGAGGTGATATAGTGGAGTGTAGTCGGATATTATGATTATTTCAATATAAAATTATTTTCAAATAAGATAATAATGTAAATATTGTATTCTCACCATCTCAATATAATTACAACGGGTTGATCTGACACGCATGGTTATGTGTGAGAATGATAAAGGTGAAAAAAAAAAAAGAAATGATGAAGGACGGATTCATGTGATATAAAATATGAATAATTTGATATTTTTAAATAAAAAAATTAATAAATAAGAAAATATTATAATTTAAATGTAACGACCTAACAAAAATATTACAATTTAAATAAAATAAAAAAAATAAGATTTATAAAACGATCAAAATAATAAATATAATAAATATTATTTAACTAAGAAAATATAAGATATATTCAGTTAAAAGACGCAAACACAAAATCAAATAGACAATTCACAAAGACCGATTCACTTGCCTACAAACACAAGAGTCACGTAACAATCATGATTCATGAACATGCCATTGAGAACTCCAACGACCTACCCCTCGAAGAAGACCGTTGAATATTAAATAATGCCACACGTGCACCATCTTCTTCCACCGCAAATCCCCAAAAAAATCCCCAATTTCCCCTCTTCATCATCCCCAATTCCTCTCCAATTCTTCCCCAAAAATCTCCAATTTCAATCAATCATCATCTCTTCTCAATCTGGTCTCTTCCAATCTAGGGTCAAAAGGGTCAAGTCCGTCAATTCCCTGATTCCAATCCCTCAAAATCCTCAAAGTTTTGATCTTTGAAGGTTTTTGGGGATACCCAGATGAGGAATTCGAGGAAGAAGAAGAGGGCGCAAGAGGATCAGAAACGAGAAGAGGGTGGTGAGTTGAAGGTGGAGAAGGAAAGGGTTGTTGTGAGCAGGTTGGTGGAGACATTTGGGTTGGCGTCGGTGGAGGAGGCGACGGCGGCGTATAGGGAGGCAAACGGGGACGCGATAGAGCGGCGGAGATATTGACAGGATTGTTGTTGCGTGATGATAATAATGATGATGATGATAATGATGATGATGTAGTTGAGACAGAGACGGAGACGGTGAGTGAGATGAGTTGTTCGAGCTCGAGCGGAGGGTCGGGGTCGGGTTCGAGCTCATCGGATGGGAATGGATGCGTGTTTGATGGTGCTTGTGGAAATAAGGGGTTCAGGGGTTGTAGAGGGAAGAAGGCGGTGGCGGCTACTGGGATGGTTTCGAATATGATGCGGAAGGGATATCTAGGGACGAAGTCGAGGATGAGTTGGAGGACGCAGCTGAGGGAAACAAGAGGGTGGAGTGATGGGAGGGTTGGTGAGGAGGAGGCTGCACAGTTCTTATTCTCCTTGTTTGGTGATGTTGATGGATGTGATGTTAGCATGGATGTTGTTTAGGATGTTTTCGGTGAGTTGATAACGTTTCGTGGAAAACAATACGTTTTGTTTGGAGACTTCTATGTGGTGTATCGTTGTAGTGTTTGATATTGTGTGGTAGATGATGGGTTTGATCCGGATTTCGCATCTTGTCCTTCATACATGAATCATGATGAAATCTTCATGACAAATGGGTGCAGCGGTCGAGCATTGTTAGAAGAAAACTCCGTCTTTCATGCTCAAATATTGTCTGTTTGATTAAAGATTCTGTGACTCTCGCATTCATTTGGATTCTCGTCTGCTTGCTGGTTTTGGCTCTTTCAGCTGTACCACCAATGGAAGATAAGGATTTTGTGAGAGCCCATGAACGAACAGCTGTCTTTCCACTCGTGGAAGTGCAAGTTGCTCCATGGTATATTTGGGAGATTAAATGTGAACAGTTCCATTCCACATAGCTCCCTGCGGATTAGCAGGTCTTTTAAAAGCACACTTTGTTCTTTATTGTCTGAAATCTCGAACACTCAGTTTTGCCATCTGTTGAGTTGTTTGATTATAATTTTTTTCTATCAACACTGTCACGTAGTATAGTTGAGACTTGAGAACTGGAGAAGTTTTTAAGGAACTCACCCTTGCTTTGTCATGCTTGTGTCCTTTTCAATGCTTTTTAGCAATACACACAAGGAGAATAAGTGAGAATACACAATGCATCGTGGAAGAGGGGTTCTATTCTCTCATACTATATGCCCTATAGTACTAGGCTCTTACTTAGCTTTCTCCTTTCCCGTGCTTTGTGGTGGATTCAAGCATTCATTCAGTGTTACTTTATAGTTTTCCCTGTTCCTTCATTCTCTTTTGTAAATGTTATTTTGCCAGAGATCCACTATGATGTCATGTGTTACTGATGATTAGAAGAATATGTGGACAAAATATAAGAGCTGGGAGCTGTCTCTGATGTGAATCAAGTTTATTACCCTGCTTTGCATTCAGTTTATTATAAATTTTTTGTTGTATGCTAAATTGTCTTGAGTTCTTATTGTAGGCTTTTGCGGTTATGATGTTGAGAAGGTAATCCTTAGTGTCGTCAATGTTGTTTCATTGTTAGTTTGATCTGAATTCTGTTTGCTGGATGTTTCGGTAACCAATCCATTACTCATTGATATCAAAGAACTTCATTGAGCTGCTGATCTGTGTTAGTCCTAATTCCTGATTGGTTCAAATATGTGAAGTGTGTAGTCTTAAAAAAAATCTGAATTGACTCTAAAGCATGAGTAAAAATGGACTAAGGTGGTTGTCTTAATTCTAAAGAAAACACAAGACATATGTTAAGCAAAAGCCCCTCTATGTGGAAACACCAGACATGTGTAATTAATGCTATGTGGAAATATAAAGCAAAAGCCCCTCTATTGCATGAGGGTACACAAACACATACATGGGAAAAGACAATTTATATGTTGGATAAATGTGGATCCGTAGAAAATAGTTCAAAGTTTGTTGCCGCCTAGTTGCAGTGAATTAGAGTGAAGTGATGTTAATGGAAAAGCTGAATTTTAACTAACTCAACATAATGCCAATTTCTTATTTCTTATGCAAATTTGTATTGTAGCTTGTGATGCTCTCTAAACGGGAGCCTTTGGCAATGGGTAAGTTGAGGAGTAATCACTTTGAACCGGGTAAGGGAAATTCATAAGTATCTCCCTTTGTCATGTTTCTTTATTAATACTACGGATTCATCTGTACTTCCTTCGTCTCATATTATAGACAATATTTTTCTATTCGGACCGTCCCAAAATATAGCGAACATATCATATTTAATAATCTTTTCACATAAAAGACACCAAAACAAATCAGCATCTGGTACAATACACCTACCATCTCCTTCCTTCTTCTCTCTCATAAACCTCACTTACACCCCACTATCACTAAAAAAATACTCTTTTTTTATCAAATCCCATAATAATTCAACACATACATAAATCCGTGTGCTGGGTCAAAGTATTCGTTATATTTTGAGACGGAGGTAGTATTTCTTATGCAAGTCTGTATTGTAGTTTGTTTCTAGAGTCATCTAAGGTAAAATGCCTATGAATATTTTCTCGTATATTTTGATGCTAGCAATCCTGTATATGCCGATAAAGTGATACTCCCTCCATCCCATAATTTTTGCACTAGCACGTATTTGGAAACGTTCCATTGTTATTCTTAACGATATTGGAATATTCTTAAATTGGTTTAGGATTAAAGTTTATAGCTTAATTTATCATCAGTGTCTCACAATAGTTCTATAACAAATGAAGTTTGATCGTACTAAATTACACCTTTAATCCCGTGTCGTTATAAAATGTGTGGGACGGAGGAAGTAGTTGACAAGCTCTGTTTTGTATTTATTTTTCTGTCGGGCTGGCATTTTGAAAAGATTCTTCTTTTCTATAGGCATTGGATGTCTTGCTTGATTTGTATTCTTCAACAAGCGAGCCAAGTGCAAATGACAGATATTCTAATCCTAATTCAAGCAGCAGAGAATATTCAGAGCTTAGTGATAATGTGAGTTTTTTCGTACTTGTGCTCCTTATCGAATGAGAATCAGTCCTGCTCTTTTTACTATTTCTCTTTTCTCTTCAACTTGCTCCCCTTGGGGTATATCCTTGAGTATGGTTTGTAGTGTCCGGTAGTAGAATACCAAGTACTCTTGGACCTTTCTGGAATCAACATTTGTGGTTAGTGTTTCAATGCATGTTGGATCGTGGATAATGGATCATGGATCATGAGTCTTGATTTTCTTCGGAAAATAGGATTGCATTTCATCCACAATTGTATCAATTGTTTCTCCTTTGTGCGCACATGTATAATCCTTCCTTCTCCTATTAGAAATCCAACATCATGTGCCAGGTCTTTCAAGTGTATGTATCTTTTTTAGGCGTTAGAATCTCTCTGCCTCTATGTTCATGCTCTAATTTTCTTTTAGCAGCTGACTGATTGGGCGTAACGATTCAACTTCCCATTCATCTGATAGAGATACCGACGATAATGCCCAAGCATTGGATTACAGTTATAGGTATTGATACCTTTCTTTAATCTCGTCAATTCTTCAGTCTTGTTGGCGTTACATGTATTTGCTTTATTCATCTTAACCGCCAAGGCTCCAAAGACCCTTGATCCCTTATTTAGTATCCACGAGTCACTAGATCAATATTGGCATACATGCCGAGAGTCTGCTCAGACAATAGACTATAGCTACTATTTGTCAATTTGAAAGGATGAGTTTAGCCCATTGTTCAATCATGGGTTTCCCGTTTCCAATTTGTAGTATGTCGCCTCTGGTAGTTTAATTTCTGTTCTGTTATCCTGTTAGGTGGTCATGGTTGTACTTTTGATCTGGCATTATTTGGCCTCACTGCCTGAGGACATTCGGTTCTTCGGGATTTTGATTTCTTTCTCTGTTTTTTATGTTATTGGCACAATATTTTTGTGCATCAGGAATTACCTAGAAGCTTTACTTAGGCCCAGTTCTTCTAGTGAAGGGCATTCAAGTGAAAGGCGTTTAACTTCTCAAACAAATGATGATTTGGAGCTTCCAGAAAAGGTGTTGAGATCTTTATTTAACATCCCTGAAAGTTCTCAGCGTGATCCCGGCTCTATGAGTTGGAAGAATGTTGTAAAGCAAGTGGAGTCCTTTGCACAGAAGCGAGTTGGATTGTGCGCTCCTGGGAGTGCAGGAGCCCAGCAGGTTAATTATGGTGCGTGATCTACTGATCTATGTTGATTAGCTCTATATTCTAGAGTGTGCATAATGGAGAAACTTTGCTGGAGGCTTGTGAGCGAACTTGATAAAACTTTTGATTTTTCTGGTGTGATTCTAATCTTTTGGCTTATCTTATCACCCTCTTCTTCATGGAAGCACAGTTGCCTGTCGGCCTTGCCTTTTGCTTGCATTAGTTTGTCGGTCTAGCCCCCAAATCCTGGGTAAGGTTTGCGCTTATCAGTGAACCAATACCCACTATACTGTTCTGTGCCATTACATCTTGGACTTTACTTCGTGTACTTGAAGGAGTACTTGGCAAACTTTTCTTCACTTTTGCATTTCCGGGTTGTGATTGTTGCTGTTTTGTTATCCTCTTGCTTCCACTTTCTTGTGGTTCCTCTCTTGCTCACTGCTGGTTTCACATTGTAGCTAAAGGGGCTGAATATCAGGCTCTCAGAGAACCAGCAAGCCACCATTGGGATTCAGTGAAAAGTTGTTATCAGAAGGTCAGTGTAGTTAGTTCTTCGAATATTTTGACAAAGTAATGTTGATTGTTTGGAGTGTGCAGAAGTTACAATTTTGGTTTCATACATTTCCAGACTGGGGCGGCCCATTCAAATGGGGCAAGGGAGTATGCTTCTTATCTCTCCGATCAGGTGCTGTTTCCTTTCTGATTCTCTGGTTCGTTATTAGGTTTTCACTTTTAATAGAGGTTGCCCATAAAATAAAAAAGAAAAAAAAAAGAGTCCATGTTTGTAATCTTCTGTACTACAGCTACTATACCCCACATTTAAGAATAAGATAGTTTGCAGAATCAGTCATTTTGTTGGAGAAGGATCGATAATGATTCATTCAATCGGCAGATTAGTTGACGTGGAAATATTCGGGTTCAGGATACTATTAGTGCAGGGTTTTGTGTATACTGCTTATGGAATCATTGAAATGTTATCTGTTTGTTATGTGTAGGCTAAGCTGCAAATTCAGCAAGCTCGAAAAGAAGATGAAAAAGCAAGCATGGAAATATTCAATGCTAGGTAATTTCTTCCTCGAGGATGTAAAAATGGGTTAGTATTCGGTTTTAATGTTGCTCTTATTGATCGTCCCTCTTATGATGTCCCGCCCTTTTGCAGGAACAAAGGTGTAGAGAATGTTATAACCATCGACTTGCATGGGCAGCATGTTAAACAAGCAATCAGGCTGGTGAAGCTTCACTTGTTATTTGGGACTTATATATCATGTAAATGTCCTGCGCTTCCCTTATCCGGTTTCCTTTTGGCTGTGTGCTTTTGCTTCGCCCACACTTGGTTCTAATTTGGGCTTGTGATGTATTTGGTTTTGCTTCAGCTGTTCGGTATCTAAGAGTTTTTACGGGATGTGGGACTGGGGGACTCGGTAAGTCAAAACTGAAGGAATCGGTATACCTTTACCACAACTTCTATGCATTTTATTTTTTTTCTTTAAGTTTATCAAGAGAGGTGAACTCCGTAATAAAGCTCACAAACTAGGGAACCTTGTACCCGTGCAGGTTATTAGTCTTCTAGACAGGGAATCAATCCAATGGAAGGAAGAGAACAGAGGGGCAGTGGTTGTTAGACTCGATGGACCGAGAGAGTTCAGCTTCCGTGACTCTGGAAGTGACTCTGATTGACCTGTGATTTTCAACATTCAACCATGCTGGAGTACAGTACAGAACATACCTTATTTGTACCTTATTCGTAACCTGTTATTCTCTCAGTTCCATTAACTTTGTAACATTTTGACTTTGCATATGTATCGATGTAAAATTTTGACGCGTGTGTTACGACGTTCAAACGTAATTTTTTATTAATTTATCGTGAAACACCAATGGTTGTGTAAATCGCGTATTTCAATCTAATACATAACGCGGGACGATCAGATGTAATTTGATATAAAAAATAAAAATTATATTCATTCGTATAGAATAATACAAAGTAAATTTATGATGTCAAAAGAATATTTTAATTGTGTTAAAGCTGGAAGATGTAGATTTTTTTTCAGTTAACATGTCGAATCGGGAGTCCTACGTCTCAGTGATCCCAGGTCTCCAATTTGTATAGAACTCTGAGGGCCCGTTTGGTTTCCTGAAATGAATGGGTGAATGGAGTATCCCATTCTGTTGGAATTGGGAATTTATTGTTTGGTTGTCCAAATGAATAGAATTATAATATTTCATGTGGAGTCCCATTTCATGCAAAACGTGGATTTTGATTCCGGACTCCAACCCCGATATTCATTGATTCAGGCAGGAAAGGGATTGCAGTTTCTTTTCCCAGAGTCAATTTTGAAACTAAAATAAAATTTAAAATATAATAAAATAAATATAGAATTTAATTTAAAGTTCAAATTAGTATTTCAAAATGAAATTTAAAATTTATTTTAAATAAAATTATCATATTTTATTTTGACTTAACCAACCAAGCAATCCATATTGAAAACAATTTTAAATTCATTTTTAATTAAATTAAGTTAACAAAACAAATTCATGTTTAATTCTATTGATAAACAGTATATTTCATTCCGACTATGTCAATTAAACAATTTAAATGGAATACAACAATTTATTCCATTCCGATCTTTATTCCTGCGAAATATCGCATTCCATTTCATTCCAAAATCATTTCTGCAATCCAAATAGTGTATTTCATTCCGACTATGTCAACCAAACAACTTAGATAAAATATAACAATTTATTTTATTCTGACTTTTATTTTTGCGAAATATCACACTTCATTTCATCCCAATATCATTCCTGCCATCCAAACGCAACATGGATGTATTTAAATTGTAGTGGGAAAGAACTTTACGTTCAGAAATTGGTATGTGCTTTCTGTTTTCCAGCTTGTGTGATTGACTGTAAATCTCGACTTGAGCGATGTCTGTGGCAACAATAATCGAAGCACAAAAACTGATCATTAGGCGGTTACTAAACTGACCATAGCATTCCATTTTCACCATTTTAACCATGATGAGAAATTGAGAATGCTTCCGTTGTGAAACATTGGTGGTCAACTGGAACAACGTGACCCGAATCCAACACAATGAGGAAGCAGTGGCATGATAACTAGAACTAGCTGACAATAAACATCATTGCCATGATTATAACTTGGTTTTCTGCGAAAGAATTAAACCAGTTCTTGATCTAACAGAGAGATTAGCACGGCATGGATGCCAGTTTCAAAAAACTAAAAAGATCCTTGGATAACTAACTATAAAACTATAGCGGCAGTTCACCGCTGTCAGCGACAACCACCTTGTTTTTCGGGGTGCCACTCTGCTGACCTTCTGCTTCAATCTTGTACACAACATCCATACCAGACAGCACCTTGCCGAAGACCACATGCCTACCATCCAACCTGCATATCCAAAGTAGAAATTGATGGTTTGATTGGCAGTAGAACTTCATCAAAAGCACAAGAGAACTACCAAAATCAGTCATTCTAAATATTATCCCGATTGCCTATCGGCCTTTCTCTAAAAAAATAGTGTTTCCATGGCCCGGCTAGAAAATATTTGAACTCTTCAGCTTGTCATGCTTTTTCGAGGACTAACATTTTTTAACCCCTACTTACATATTCTTAAATATTAATCTTGTCTTTATTTTTGAGAGTCTTGTCGAATTACCATTGGGTTGTCACAGTTGTGATGAAGAACTGCGAGCCATTTGTGTC
>JAOVYX010014647.1:0-31401 GCA_035668315.1 Drosera spatulata
TCTAGAGAATTCCGGAATACCCTAGAGAACTCTAGAGAACCCTAGAGAACTCTAGAAAAGTGTGGAGAAGTCATGAATTTTGTGGAGAATTCTAGAGAATTCTTGAAATCAACCTCTCCACTTAGCTCGTCCGTGACATACTGCCTGCCTGCATGACCACACAACAATAAACACAATATCGTTTTTACAAGAATCAAGGGTAGCATGACACAGCGCGATATGCATCCAGAATAAAGCGTACATATAGACTCCTTTTTTCAATAATAATAGATCACAAAACAAAACACGGTATATACTGATACTAGAAACATATCTTAACGATGCCATGAGAAGAATGAAGTATATGGACTAGAGGTGTATACTATAGGGTATTGGACCATATAGAATTTGACCGTTTTTTTCGTCCACTATCAACTTTTTAGATTTAGTGAAGAGTATACCTCTAGTTTGTTCATCTTAATCAGTTTTTGTGTTTTGATCTGAGGAAGAACGATGATGGATTTGACCGATGTAATGAACAAGCTTAAGCGATCCGGTTGAACGGGTTATGAGCAAATATTAGCATATGCGGTTCTTATTATTTACTCTGACTTCTCCGTATCAACACTACGCTTAACATGTACTCCCTGGGTTGTGCGTTGTTCGGGTTGGCTCATATCATGGCAAGAATCTTGGCGTGATTGTCAGCTCCCGACTTTGTTCCTTTTTGTAGGAATTTTTTGTTTCTTTATGGTGTTTCCCTGTTGGATTGACCGGAATCTGTGTTTTAACCTTGAAGTAACAGTCTATAAAGACTTAAATGCGTTCGAGTTTGATCAGGGGTTATCCTGTGCTCAAGCAGTAGTCGTTACCTTCGTTATTTTTTTTATTTTTTAGATTCTGGTTCAGCTTTCTTGAACGACTGATATTTTTTGTACTGATTGCTGCAGATCAAAAGCTCGCGAGACAAGAGAGCTGTAACTTCATCCATCAGGAATCTATATCACAAGGTATTTGTCAAATTTCATTCATGGACAGGTTTTCCAGAATTTGCTGTTAGCAATTTGCTTATGTTATGCTCATTCAGCTCATTGAATGGTATTGATTTTCCATAACCTTCGCCTCGCATTAAACTACGAAACCTTCATGGTCATTAAATCATGAAACGTTCATTGGTATTTAAGTATGAAACATTCGTCTTGCATTTGATTTGTAGCCTGTGTATATTCTTTGAACCAGCTTTATCCATTAGCCTCTTGACTAGGTTCTCATTTGCTTCAGATTCTATCTAGGATACTACTCATGGAAGTGAGGATCAAGCGTTCAGATCTTGTTAAGCCGGCGGAACCAACATGGACGGGTACGATGTCCTTGTCAGAGCTGGATCAGATCAGCGTGATCACTCACTCTTCTTTTCTTTACTTCTACGAACCATCCGATGTCCAGCATCTGCCACAGACTGATGCAGTGATCACAACCCTGAAGGACTCCCTGAGCCAGGCTTTGGTCCACTTTTACCCTTTGGCTGGCTGCCTGAGCTTGCTAGGTGGAGGCCGGTTAGAGCTCCGTTGCAATGGGATGGGGGCAGAGCTCATCGAGGCAGAGTCTAGTGTCCGGTTGGATGATTTGCACGACTACTTTTGTTCCCGTCATCATCTGCAGAGCCTTTTCCCTCCTGTGGACAAAAGCAAGTCGGTGGATGAGCTCCCGTTGCTTTTAGAGCAAGTAACGACCTTCGGGTGTGGCAGTATCAGCATTGGGATTTCAATCTCCCATGCGGTTGCTGACGGGCAAGGCATGTTCCCTTTTCTGTCCGAGTGGGCTAGGATAGCACGGGGTGAGGCTCTTGAGACACCGCCTCATCTCGATAGAACCATCCTAACGGCCTTAGAGTCCGTCAATGGAACCACTTGCCTTGAGGACGAGGAGGATGGCCAGGCCCCGCTAATCATCGGTCAGAGATGACTTGGAGGAGCGGAAGAAAAGACTGTCGAGGCCATCTTACGGTTGTCCAAAGATCAGGTCGAGGGGCTAAAGGCCAATGCAAATGGTGATCAACCAAGTTGTCTAGGAAGACGAGCCTATAGTCGTTATGAAACAATCACTGCTCACATATGGAGAAGTTCTTGTAAGGCACGTCAGCACGACCACGAGCAAACCACAGGCTTAGCTATCATCGTCGATGGGCGCCTGAGGGTGAAACCGCCATTGCCAGAGAAGTACTTTGGCAACTGCATTTTCAACATGTTGGCTTTTGGCACGGCAGGCGAACTCTTCTCCAAGCTGCTTAGCTACACTTGCGGTAAAATAAGACAGGCGATAAATGGTGCCACCTATGAGCATATCCGTTCGACCCTCCAGTTCTTCCACAACCAAAAGGACTTGTCTAGACACCAAGAAGTCCACGACGAGGACGACAAAGCTCCGTTCACTGGGAATCCGAACCTCGGTGTCGTGAGCTGGCTGAATCTGCCAATCTACAGTATGGATTTTGGATGGGGAAAAGAGAGTTATATGCTCCCTGGAGCTAATGATTCTGATGGGTCTTTCGTGATATTACCTAGCCCTTGTGATGATGGATCAGTTCTTGTGAGTGAGTGGGTGCTTGCAAGAGGTTTATATGGATCGATTTAGGAACATTTTCTATGAAGGGATCATGGGAGGGCATGTAGTTGACGAAAAATAGCCTAATAAGTTGGGGAAGGGTGCTAATCGCCCCCCTCCCATATCTCACCCCGCTCCTTCATTTGTATAGGGGTGAAGCGTGGGAGAAAGATGAATAACAATTAACATAAATTAGATGATTTTATGATGAGATATTTTCATCACGTATCAAGTTCAAAATTGTCCATATGATGGGATAAGAGATAGTACTATGCTTCGACATTGATTCGAAGGTGCCTTCAATATGATGATGTCTCTTTTTGCTAGAAACCTATGCTCCTGTTCCATCCACATATTTTTGTGTTCAGATTTCCTGAATTGGCTGCACAAGCAATCAAATAATCGACTATCAGGTCATTCACTTTGAGATTAAGCTTCAACGATGGACACTTGGGGCTTATTTAGGAAAGCTGAAAAAAAGCACTTCTAGATGGTTACGACCGAAAGTCATGCAGTTTATTGTGATTTTTGAATAAGTTGTTGGTATGTGATAAAAATGAATTAAAGTTAATTTGCATGTTCGGTAGAATTAGGTGACGTTTAACTTATAAAATATCGAAATGACACAAATATATTAACATATTTAATTATTCAATATATTTAGGTGATTGTTACTTTCAAGGCCAAAAATAATATTGTCAAGACTTTGTGTTAGACAGGGGTATTTTAATTAAAAAAAATGTTTTATAGAATTTTTTTGAGTTATTATTACCCAGGCAGTTTTTATACTGTCAAGGTTATTGCACTCACATAAATTTTTTTTTGTGATAAAGTAATCCTCTCACAAGTTGTCTTGACAGTAACAAATATTAGTTTGACAATGTCAATTTTTTTTTGATAAATAAATTTTATACATTATTTATCTTAGTAATAATCAACTTTGATCTCGAAAATAACACTCTCCACAAAATATCCTATTCGTTCTATATTAAAAGCAACGTTTTTATCTAATTTCAAAATACATGTAACATTCGTTTTATTTTTTTTATTTGAAATCAATTTATACTCTATTAACTTTTTTTCTCATATTTTTTTTTTATCAATTTTCACTATCATAAAAAAAAACACAATAATATAATCAAATTCAACTCTTATATATAAAATCTTATTCTGCACTAAATAATTTTATTTAATTCAACTCTTTATTTCTTCCCCAAACCCGCCTCCATCGCCATCACACCAACCCCTTTCACAACCACACCCACCATCACCCTCCTCTGTCTCCTCCGCCCGCCACCGCCAACGACCACCAGCCGCCAGCAGTAGACGCCGGGAGCCGCCGCAGCCTTACTCGTGTGCGAATGAGGCCGGAAACGCCCACAACTCTCTCCCTCTCCCCACCGTGAGACACCACAACCTCCCACCACCATCGGCCACCACCAACACAATAGCAGGTCCGTTCCGACGACCAGGAGCCTCCGGGACAGCATCGGGCCGACAGCCCCGAGTCATCTCGTCTTGTTTCCTTAAGCTCGTTGTGGATTATCTCCCCGGGAGGTAACCTAACCCCTTCCCGATTCATGAAATTGTGAGTTTTGATTGTGTTTTGGTTGGTTATGCTCGGGGGATTGATTGAGTGGATTGTCGCCGGGTTGGCGAGATTGTGAGATCTATATTGTCGGGCTTATGACAGAGCGGTTTATATTTGATATGGTGAGGAGTGGGGTAACGAGAGGGTGGTTGTGAGGTCTGTGATGCGTTGGTTGTTTTGTGAAACCGTCGGGCGATGATTAATGTTTATGTTGGTTGGTTGATGTTTGATGTGCAAGTGATTGTTATTGATGAGGATAAGCTAGTTAATAGGTGTATTGTTGTTGTTGCTGCTGCTGCTATTGTTGTACGAATCGGTTTTATGGATTGTGATTGAGGAGTTGAGCCGGGATGGCAAGTATGTGACTGATTGTGTATAGGTATTAAAGGGTGTGCTGAGTTATAATGATACTGGGATTGATGACAGTTTGATAATACGGATATTAAGGTAGTGATGATGTATCGAGGATGAAGAAAGGTTGAAAGCGATGAATTAAATCCCAAAGAGATGATAGACGTTTATTTGTCATGTTTTTGTACTAGGATTTGACATCGGGTCAAGGGCTATGTGTTTTGTGTTTTGTTGTGCATTGTGCGTGTGTAAAGTGCTTTACTATATATTATTTTTATGTGTGGAATCATGATAAGAAAGGGACAAATGATATTCTATGACAATTAATCAACACATATAAATACGATCATGTAATTGGTATGATGGAGATCGTTAATCGAACAATATATGAAGATTAATTGCTATGACACTATAACAACACATAATATTGTCCATGTGTCGGGAGGGTTGAGTTGGCATCATTTCCTGAATCTTTGTTTGAAATTCTTGAGATGGGGATCATTGGTTGTTTCAGCTTTGTTGACATTAATCAAGTCATTGGGACTCTGTGTATTATCTTGATCGAGTCATTGGGATCGGGCAAGTAATGACTGGTAGCAAAAGAAAGGTTGTGACCTAAGCCCTTCGCGAACCAGTAATGATGGTTTAGCCATCGAGGCAACTCACTGCAGGGATACCCAGACGTGTGAATGTGGCCTTGCTAACCACATTGAACGTTCAAATGAAAGGAAACAACAAACTTGCCCCGTCAATAATTAGATCCCCATAATTTTTGACTCCGTATCAAAGTTGTGGTTGTTGGCTTCGTGCCAGGGTAATTGTTGCTGGTTTCGTGTCAGAGTAATTGTTGTTGGCTTTGTGTCAGAGTTGATCATATCTTCAGAGTTTTTCATGTCGTTCAGTTGGCCTTTTGTAGTCTTAGTAGAGATTTTTCAATTAATAAAAAGAAGAGACACATAAAAAGATATGACACGTATAAGATATATGATATTATTGTTTGACTAATTTGGTCTAAGTATATATTTTATTTTTCTTGTTTTCTTTGGAGGGTTCCTTTCGAGGCATTCCACAAGTTGCCATGGTCAATGAAAAATTCCCTGAAAATTGAACTTATCTTCTTAGGTTACTGAATTTTTTGCTCACGGGTTGTGGGTTTTATATGGGCTGAAATGAAGCTGGAGTGCGTTAGTGATGGGTTGCATGCATTTAGATGATTTCACCTACGTTGGAATAAATGAAATAGCTTAACATGTAATATTTGATTATTTTTAGTTAAAACATATAATATTTGATTACTCTAAAGAAACATGTAACTAAAGCATAATGCTTATCTTTTGGAAATGTAATGATTATGCACATGTTGTTCCCTATATTTCTATATTTAAAACCCAATCGAGTTGTTTTGCCTTGCTATGATCACTGTCTATAGCGACAGTAATGTCATGTGCTAACTCAGTTGGATTTCGGGGAGTTACAGAAGAAATTAATCCGAACCACTTCCAGAAAGCAATCATCACTACGAGAATAGTGTGCATATGTGATGGATGAGGGCGACGGCTTTGAAAAACCATTGCAATACTCCCTTCGTCCCGAAAAGGATGTAACATTTTGACTTTACACGTTTGTCGATTTAAAGTTTGACACGAGTACAATAACGATCAAACGTAATTTTTTGTAAATTTATCATGAAACATCAATGATTGTATAAGTTACGTATTCCAACCTAATACATGTTGTGGGACAATCAGACATGATTTAATATGAAAACGAGGTTTGTATTTATACGTATAAAATAATGCATAATACGTATATATTGTATCTTTTGTGGGACGGAAGGAGTAATATTATATGATGACTTTCGACAACGATCAAGGCTTTGAACTACAGTGATGACCACTATTGCCATCACAAAATGCTTACGTGATGGACCGAACCATCACCCATGAAAGATATCAGACGAGAATCTTATGATTTTGGTGGCAAATATATTTTATAACTATATGATTGTTTTTGCCGTCACAAAATGCTTAATTTCTTATGGCTTAGATACCATCACCTAATCTTATCTTGTTTATTGCAAATAAATCTGAAAACTATATATATTAAGTTAGTGAAGTTTTTTATAATGCAAATTTCAATATAGTAATCAAACTTTTCATATCAAGGCAAATATATCTTTCATAAAAAAATTAATATTATATTTATTGATAAATTGACTTAAATATTTAAATAATGAACAAAAATAATTATAGTGCAAGTCTTCATTCTTCTGTTCTTGTATTGTTTCTTTCCTTCCTTTTGGTACTCGGATTGTCGTATGTTTGCATGTTGTTGGTATTGTTGGTACTGTTGGATAAGAACGTGATCTTTTTGTTGCTGTCATGACCTTGCAGATGGTGAAGAATGGTAAATGCTACAAAAGGCGTGTTTATTTCTTGGTGAATTCATTCTCCCTCCTTCATCTTTGTCTGTGTTCGTGTAAAATTTAGTTTAGTTCAAAGTTATCAAAAGGCCTAGGCAGATACCAAGTGAACTTGAAATCCATGAACAAAAAATCCTAACAGTAGGTGAGGATACCGAGTGAAACGACTATCCCGAATAAATAATAAAAAGCCATAATCACTATCATCTCATATTTGTTAAAGAAAAATAGATTTTGCGTCCTATTACAAAAATCACTATAACGTTCTATAGAAATGTCAAAACTATGATTTCTTTAAATCGTTAGAAAATAGACTCATAAACCTTTCCAACAAGCTATAATACATATCGTGACTATTTCTGGTCTAATGGATAATTGCATTGAAATTTAGTATATTAAAACTGTGAGACAACTAGATTTTTTTGATGCGTTTAAGTCTTAATTTTTTACATATTACTCCAAATCACACGGTTAATTTTCCTAGAACTAAACATACAGAGATTTCTAAAAAAATAAGTTTCTTATTTTAAGTCTTGCTGAATTGTCTCAGTTAATTAACTTTATTCATGTCATCAATCCAAACCACAATGTTTGACGCGTTTTCATTGTTTTCCTCATAACTTTAAGTACAAACCTCCAAATCCAAACTACACTCAGAGACCGTTCTTTTTTTCTTTTTTTTCCTTTGTTGATAACAAACTCAGAGATCGTTTAAGGCTTGATTAACGACTTATAACTCGACGCACACACATCAGATTGACAAAACGTAAATTTTTGCAGAAACTAGACACCCTAATCCTCATTCTACATGAATTTCGTATCCAAACACGTAGTAAATGTTTGTATATCGAATTTCGAACTTCCCTAAATTTTTGCATAAATTAGACACCCTAATCCTCATTCTACATGAATTTCGTATCCAAACACATAGTAAATGTTTGTATATCGAATTTCGAACTTCCCATAAATCTATCAAACGTCCTCATCAACCACATAAGCAAGACCGATTTACAATAAATCAGAAGTTTCTCATTCTCAAACCCTTGTTTGATCAACAAAAAGAGAGGGAATTAATTGACACAACTATAAGATAAGTACCAATGACAATGATGATAATCGTAGAGATTCGGAATGAAATCGACGGAGAAGAGATCCTTGTTGATCTTGTCGTGTGTAGAAGGGCAAGAGAACGAAAACTTATGGCATGGGAGGCTGTGGGAATATGAATGTGAAAACCCTAGATATCCTCTTTTTATATTTTTTTTTCTTTTTTCTTTGTTTTGGACAAATTAGATTTTATCTGTTTCACAACTTGATATTGCTACTTAACTTATCTAATAATCATATGACCATTTAAAGTTTTGACTAAGATAATATATATTCATATTCAATGTTGCGGATGCCACATTAGGTCTTGGTAAAATGCAATTCCCATGATTGCTATATGTTTCCCAATGCAGATATACAGGCTATAGCATCTGTTATTTTATTCAGCCACTTCCTATATTTTTCTTTGCAATAATCACGAGGATGGCTTTTTGTGCATCTCTTTTTATATAGGCTTCTTAGCATATGACCTAGACAAACTACAATGTGCTCTGCTCATCAATTTTGGGGTACATCTCAATTGACCGTGTAGCTCACTGCACCGATCTTTTTTAGCTCTCTATCACATGATTCATATTAAAATACCATATATTATATTTTTTGCCTTGTATGACAATGGATATCTTTGAGCATCTTGGTGCAAGTCTTCATTCTTCTGGATGTTTTCGTTCTTCCAGATAATTATATATGTAGATGACAAAGATATGCTAGTATGTTGTCGGGCTGTAGGAATTTGATGAGGTACGGAATAAAGTTTCATTCTACACATGCTTTGTAGCGTATATAGATACAGAGTCTGTATCATACAGTTCTAAACTAGTTTTTATCTATCTGGCAGTGATATTCCAATGGCGCAGTTCATCATCACTTTGAATGCCCAACAGCCTGCCAATCGCAAGTTCATAATACATATCTTGGATGACACTCACCTTTTCATACAGCCTGATGGTGTTGGGACAATAAGAACCAAGATTCAGGAGTTCAGAGATCAGAACACGTATGAGAAGCCGCCTTAACTCTTGCTCTTATGTATGTCTTCTGAATTTCAAAAAACTTCAAATGATGTTTATGGTTTTCTCGTAATGATGTATGTAATCAATTTTACAGAATTGTTGCGGATTTTGACTTTAATGATTTAGTTCTTGATATGATCGAGGATATCTTTCCTTTTCACAAAGTTCACATGACTTGGGACCTGTGGAAAATGTGGTTTTCTATTAGTCATACTCGGTGCCCCGGCGGTACTTCTGTTGGTGCAAGCTTTCGTGTTGGATGCTAGAGGTCAACGGTTATTGATGAACTCTCCTAACTATTGAGCTAATCACAAGTCGATCAGAGATCAATTTATACAAGGTATAGTACACAACAGTGTGGAGAAAGACTACCAAAACACCATAATACAGCTACTGCTAAAAAGAACGAGACGTTTTATTTATTATTTTTTTCGTATCAGATAAATTATGGCATATTATTAAATATAATCGTTTTATATAAATTATAATCTTTTAAAATTAGTAAGATTTTTGTATCAAAATATCTATAATGTCCTCATTTTATCATATTATTTTCATTATCATTAATTTTTTTTTATTCATTCATAATTCATCAAATTATTTTTTAACTTACAAAGGGCATATGAATAAATTGAGACAAAATCAATTAATTTTTTAATATTCATATTAAATTAATATTTTATAATTTATTTGAGAGGAAGAGAGGGAAACGACATGATTGGGGCCGGAATCATAGGTCTGGCGATAGCGAGGGAGCTGGCGATGAAGGGAAGGGAGGTGCTGGTGGTGGAATCGGGGGCTAGTTTCGGGTCTGGTACCAGTTCGCGTAACAGCGAGGTGATTCATGCCGGGATCTATTACCCTAGAAATTCACTCAAGGTATAATCGCTTTATTTGATCATTGTTGGTTGTTTTTGTCTGGGTTTGTGTCGAATTCGCTATTCGATGTATAAGGAAGCCACGTTTGGAACAATTTAGGAGTGTTGAGAATAGTTTATATCTGTATCGGGTATGACGAAAATATCACGACATGGGGGTTCGATATTAGTACAATTTAGGAGCGAGGGGTTCAATATCTATGAAAAAGTGTAACATTTCCGGAATGTCAACTATGCAACAGGCATTTTGATGAGTTTCTGTTTATATCTAACAATGTTAGATCGTCTCGCAACCACCGTCGTATGAAAGTATTTAACCCATATTACGAGTAATGTTTTACAAAAGGTTGTATTTTTTGTGGGACGCAGGTAGTAATACATTCATGGACTCATTTAAATATGCACGAGTTGGTTGCTCTACCTATTTCCAATGTATTAGGGGGTGAAATTCATGTTTTTTGCGCACAGAGAGAGTTAGAGAATCTGGTACCATGATTAGAGGTTTCATTCGAGAAATTTAATCCGATTCCAACCTTTGGTCTCTTGCTTTCAGGCAAGTCTCTGTGTCAAAGGAAGAAAAGTGTTGTATCAGTACTGCCCTGAGCATGGGATTCCCTATAAGCAGCTGGGCAAGCTTATTGTTGCTACAAGGGAATCTGAGGTTCCCAAGTTGAATGAACTGTTGATGCATGGAACCGAAAACGGGGTCAATGGTTTAAGGATGATAGAGGCTTCGGAAGCCAAGGAGATGGAGCCAGAACTGCATTGTGTTAAAGCATTGTTGTCTCCTGCTTCAGGGATCGTGGATTCTCATTCCCTCATGCTTTCTTTGCTTGTACTAGCTCTCGTCTTGTTTCTCAATGCCTAATAATGCTAAACATAGTGATTTGCATTGTATGGCTATCTCCATTTGATACTTTGACAGGGATATTGCCCAAATTTGGGTTCAGGGTGAAGCTGAAAGTAATGAAGCAACTATCTCTTATAATACAACTGTTCTTGGTGGACATATTGAAGACAACAGAGTTCTCCTCCATGTAACTGGGACTCAGAATTTGGACAACTCAAGCGACGAAGATGCATTGCACCCAGAGCTCGTCCTTCAGCCGAAAGTTGTGGTGAACTCTGCAGGCTTGGCTGCAGTGGCTCTTGCAAAGCAATTGATTGGAATTGAGGACGGAGTCATTCCTGCTTCATTTTTCGCTCGTGGTTGCTACTTTACTCTGGCAAAGACGAAGCCGCCATTTCAGCATCTGATATATCCAATACCAGAAGATGGTGGTCTCGGAGTTCATGTGACGCTGGATTTAGATGGCCAGATCAAGTTTGGCCCTGATGTGGAGTGGATCGAGGGAACGGATGATATTGCTTGCTTCTTGAATAGGTATGCTTTCTCTCTTCTAGTTTAGTCTTTTGATGTGTCTTTGGCTGGTTCAAGTTCAACTTCATAGGAGTGGACTATTCACTGTTTGCATGTCTGCTTTGCTGAGATGTTAGCCTATATTCTGAATCAAAGTTACCATTATCATATGCTTTAAGGTCCCTCTTCTTGAAGAGACTGAGTGAAACCGTCGTGTTGTGAGTTGCACTAAGTCCATTATACTCGATACCCTAAATTATAAGTATTAGATGGTTCATGAGCTTACTGGCCTCTTGCAGGTTCGAGTATTCTGTCTACCCTGGTCGTTCAGAGAGATTTTATCCAGAACTTCGAAAGTACTACCCCAATTTGAAGGAAGGAGCTTTGGAGCCAGGTTACGCTGGTATTCAACCAAAGCTTACTGGTCCGAAGCAGATCCCTGCTGATTTTGTGATTCAGGTGTTGCTTCTTCTCTCGCTAATCGTGTAATTTATTATGCTGTATCTTCTTTAATAGATATTGAGTTATCCTGCTCCTATCCACTATAGGGGTTACGGACAAAATCGATCTTTGTTTCAAGATAATAACATCGTATTCATGTGGTCAATCCCTGCTGGTGGTGTAAGGTTCGGAAGATGACGATGGCCGGGCCAAGGAAATGAAAATCTGGCTGGTCTACTTAGCTGTAACTATGTATCTTTGTTCTCTGTACTAAAGGGTGGTGTGATGCAGGGGGAAGATGTCCATGCTGTGCCTGGCCTTGTCAACCTATTCGTAGTCGAGCCTGGCAATTGCTGAGCATGTAGCTGGACTCTTGATTTAATGGAACTCAGAGAAGGTAATCTGCTTCAATTTTGCAAGAGACGCACTAAGATCACTCTCAGTTTCATATGCTCTTGATTCTCCGATGATCATGATATTGATTGGATAACTTACAGTCGCTAGGAAAACTTTAGGGTAATTACGAGTTAGTTCTGGTTCCACCGAACGTTATTCTTCAAGCAGTCTCATGTTTCTATTGCCTCGCAGGTCAGTTGTCGAAATGCATAATTGGTCAGTTGTAAACACCTTGCCGACATACCAGTTGAGACGATACAACCATTACGAGTTGTCTTTGGCCTGATGTAACATCAACTTCGGATTGTGTGTAGTTTTGTAGTGATTGTTTCGTCATTGTGATACTGGTGTGATGATGACTATCGTTGGCTTATATCGCCTGACATGGTTGAACCTTATGATACTTTCATTCGACACCTGTACTGGTCTACCAAACTGACGATTATACTGCGATATGCATTTCAAGGATTCAGGATTAATGAGATCATAAATTTCAGAGATCTTCCGAGAAGTTATGGCAAGATAGATCACTACTATTGGATGATACCTTTGCCATACAATAGCAGGTCTCACAGTGACACAACATGTCGATAAGCACAGATTCCTTAGAGGTTAAAATTAGAAATATGATCCATACAAAAAGAATTTACATGATTTACATCCCCTAAGCCAAAGCCAGATAAGATTTGTTCATGAAACTCGGAAGCTGAATCGACTTTGTAGACCTGGAGGATGATCCTAATCAGGGCACAAACAGAACTTCACAATCTTGCTGCTAAAGTGTAGGCAGATACCTTCTCAAGAATCGGACAACCATCGGCTTGCTCTATCATCCAACTCCGCCTTGTGTTTACAACACTTGGGATGAACTATTCTTGATCGATGTGAATCCCGACGATAAATCTCACCCATGATCATGCACATGAAAATCAAGCAAACCTCCAAACGTTCTAATGAAGATAACCCATGATAGAAGCTACACCACCAGTTCGATGCTAGGATCATCCTTTACGATCCTAGCAACTACACCACCAGGTGAGGTTCATCATTCACTTTTTTAAATTTCTAAACCACTACAAACATGCCTGACCTAGGTCAAGCTCGAACAAGGACACGTTTTCAGGTCTCAGTAAGCAGAAGGAAACAAGGAACAGCCAACACCTTACTACACTTGGAGAAGATAAAAACCACTCACAGTGCTCATAAGCCTAGGCCTAATCAGTTACTACGAACATCCCACCGAGCATCCCACAACATACACACGAGAGAAGAAATGAATTTTGCGATCTCCAACAATGAATCAAAAGAACACAAAGAAACAGTAGTCCGTCATGGAATGCGGTAACACAATTGGATATGCACATGAAATGAGATTCGCCTACCCATCCATAACCCCGAACACCAGGAAATAACAGTCATACGTTTAAAAGGAGAGAGTGGTCAGGGGAGTGCATCTCCGCTTACATATCAGTACAATCAGGAAGCTCAAACAGTGATTCCTAACCTCCAACAATGTGATTCAACCTCTTTCTTGTAATACTGATGAGAAGGCATTTGCTAGAAAGCGAAATTTCTGGCAGAAAACCCTTAAACACCAAAGAACAGATACTCAGCCTCACATAGCGTTTTACTTGAAAAATTTTCTACTTTCTGGACATTAGGTAGATAGGTACGACATGCAAAGGTTGGCCAGTAATCGCAAGTATAAAGCTTCTTGCTGAATTTATGGCAAATCTATAAACTAAACATATAAAACAGAGAAACTTAGACCTGAGAACTGTTTCAGAGAGGCGTGTAAAGGCACAACCAGAGGAAAACAGGATTAGGAGCCTGGATGCAAGTGCTAAGGATAGAAGTAACATGAAAAACAAAAAAACAAAAAAACAAAAAAAAAAGAAGAAGAAGAAGAAGAAGTGGAAATATTGAAAAAACTAAAAAGGGCTGCTAACTTTTGGCTGTGACTCAGTTACAGGTATCAAACCAGGATGCACACGCAGTGGATGCATAAGAGGCACACTTTAATGAAGTGATATCCAACAAGGTGCTCTACGGTTCGAACTTCTCATACATACTTGTGCGAGAACAAACTAATACTAACGTGATACTTGTGCGAGAACAAACTAATACAAAACATAGAAGGGGAAAAAAACCTTAATCAAGAGCTAGTTATTAGTAAACTTGCCAATGAACATTTAAAAAAAAAAAAAAAAAAAAAAACCCAGAAAAGTAACACTTAAAAAAAGGATTTGTCCAGAATGAAATGTTAATGTGGATGTGGGACTATAGTAGGAAAGACAGGAAGTTAAAATCCCAAATCAAAGTTATTCAGCAAAGAAAATGACGTGAACACGTGTAGAAGGCATGTTAGGGGAAAAAATAGTTCAGACTATGAACCTCTGACAGGGAGACCAATAACAGAGAAAAGTGATACTGTACAAGTACCCAACAGCTCGGGCTTGCTTTCATTTGTGTCTTCCAGTTAACCAAGAGTGGTTACATCACACATTGGCCGCTGAGGGCAAATCAATGAATTCCATTTGCTGTTTGAGGGATTGAGCTAATGAATCAATCAAAGAAGAGAGGCCTAGAAGAAATTTAAGCGAAACACTGATATAGAAGATGGCCTATTATGGCCTCGCAGAGGTCAAAAAGAAAATGCACAAGATACAAAAATGACAACCATATTTATAGATCTAACCCCAAACGGTGAGATAAAAAGCTTTTTCACTTCTATTAGTGCACAACATTTATAATGCGGAAACAACAACAGAACAGCAAAGAACGGCATCCAGAGAGATTTAAAAAATAAAAACAACAAGAAAACCCAGGGCAGTGAAGCAGTACGAGATGTAAAGAGAATGGGGAAACAACAAGAGAACAGCGAAGGCAAGAATGTAAAGATGTGTAAGACTCAACGTTAATGTTCCAAAGACACAGGCAACTACATCAGTAGTCCCCATGGGAGCGAAAAATATGAGGCTGCAACAAAATAATTCAATCGCTGGAGACAGAAACACTGTAAGAGCTTCAGAAAGTACTCACTGCAAGAAGAAAACTAAGAACTTCACAATTTTTTAGATCAATATAAACCAACCAGCATAGAAAAAGATTTTTCGGAATGAAATGGCTGCATCCTAAGCACTTACTACATGCAGAAGAAAACAACTCATGAATTATTTGGAAAAGGATAAATTTACAACTTTCAAGAATTTCCCATCAGCTTAGCACTTCAAGTCAGAGACAGCATGACATTTATAACAAAATTGATCCAAAAATGTAGTACTAGCATAATAAATTTCAACATCCTGAGCAAAACTAATGGCAGCCTCACTGGAAAATAGAGTGTAGTTTGAAACTTCTGAAAGGATTCCAGCATAGAAAAGATGTTATCAAGAGTAGCTCAAAACAAAACATCCATAAACATTTTTAAAATTACAAACAGATCAGCAGTTGAAAGTCACAGCTTTTAAGACACCAATACATATTACAGTCATTTCAAAATAGATTCAAAAACAGCAAACTCATTTAGTGATTTAAACACTGCAGCCTTGCTGGTGACTAACGAGTGAAATTTGGAAATATCTTTATTCGCTTAGCGGCGGAAACTTCAGAAAGAATCACCAGGCGAGTACTAAAGACAGCTGAATCTGCACAATGGATAAATAAGCACAAAACAAAACAACTTTAGGAATTTAGATGCTCAAATTGAAAAGAGCAAAATGTTAATGAAGAACAAACAGAGCCTTTTACCTCATGTCCCTTGGTACGGAACTAGAGAATTGAAAACCATTTCTCTATAACTTAAAATCTAACCAGGCCAGTGTGTATCTTAAAAGACATAAATTTAGATTTTAGCAAGCTCACCTTTATGGATTGAACATTCCTGGAGAAATATAGCGGAAATAATGGAATAGAGTGAATAATTAAAGCAACAATAGAAGCTATCAACCTCAAATGATAGCCAAAGTCGACGACTCCAAATGATATGATTCAAAAATTCATTTACCTACGAAAACTACTGTATAAAACTACTGACCCACCCTACCGCCAACACGAGTACATAGCTTGAAGGTTATCAAGAATGGTGGAACCATGCCCCTTACACTAAGCCTGTTTAGATTTGATAATAACCACAACTTTCTGGTAGAAGATGCTTCAGAATATCACCACAAAATATGAGTGCATCCATGTGTATGAACAATGTTCATCCAATACTCAAGTAGACCACACTGCAGCCTCAATCTACTAGACATCACAGAAAACTAGGGCAGAGATTCCCAATTTGGGAACTGGTGACAGAAACCATAGTCTTGCGACCAAACAGTATCGCAGCCGGATTAGCAAGAATAATGGTGTTAGTGGAGTTAAAGTGAAACAGGAAGCCCTACATCTACATTCTATACATACAAATGTACAAAGCAATCCAGGAGAGTAAAGTAACGATAGGTCGAAGAGATACCTTCATGGGGCTTAGTGGCCCGAGTACGGTGCACCACCACCCGTATGTCCATGTAGCGATCTTGCCCCTGATCTCTGTCCCGATTGCTGATTCGGATAAGTCGTCTGGAAAGCTTGCCCATTATAACCACCCAGAAGTCCGGTTCCACCCACAACAGGATTACCATATCCCCCTGAAACTGCAGGATTTACGGGCCCAACACCAGCAGTGCCCAGAGTACCAAGCAAGTTGCCCAATCCCAAGCCTGCACCTTGGGTAGCTAGCAATGCCGTCAAGGCATGACCAAGCGCTGGATTGAAAGCTGCTTGTGCAGCCACTGCTGCCCCTTGGTTGAAAGGCAAGGCACCCACAGATTGTTGTGCCAAGAGATGAGGCGCTCCAGCAACAGCAGGTGAGCCACCCAAGTTAAGATTATCATTCCGTCCGAATTGTGTATTCCTCTGCTGAATCTGTTGCTGTTTTCCAGGCTTAGGGCCATCGATCGCCCTCTGAACATGCAGCATATGCCCTTCAAAGTTCTTGTGAGGCTCCTCCAACGCCCTCCTAGCACTCTCCACCGTCTTATATACAAATAAGCAAAACCCTTTTGGCTTCCCAGTCACCTTATCCAACCCCAACGGCCCCTCCTCGATCTCCCCAAACTTGGCAAAGAACCCAGTCAGCTTCGCCGGATCAACATCCGCAGCCACATTGCTGACAAATATCTTCCTCTGCGTATACTCCGACTGTGGCTGCTGCGGCTGCTGTGCCACCACCTGAACCACAGCCCCAGCCCCAGGATTCCCGGCCACCGGCCCCACAGCCGCCAACTGACACGCAGTCATCCGATTCCCAATCTTCTTCTGTGGCTCCTTCAACGCCTTGTTCGCCCCGCTCCTCGACTTAAACAATATAAACCCATACCCTTTCGACTTCCCCGACACCTTATCCGTCACCGCCTTGCAATCCTCTATCTCCCCGTACTGACTAAACGCACCCCGCAGCGTCTCCACCGTCGTATCCCACCCCAATCCATGCACAAATATCTTCCTGTGCACCGGATCCTCATCCGCAATCTTCCTAATCTTCGCCGCCACATCGCGGTGAGCCTCCGCCGCCTGAGTCAGTATCCCGATCAGTTGCTCCTTGCTGAACGGCTCAAGCAGCTTGTGAATCGGCTCCCCGTCATCATCGTCCTCCTTCTCGTCGCCTCCCTTCGATTCCTCTCCATCTCCCTCTCTGTCCTCATCATCTCCGTCCACCTCCTCCTCCTCTTCGACCTCCTCGTATTCGACTTCCTCTTCCTCGTACTCTTCTTCTTGAACCGGCTCCGGTCGAGGCTTCGGCGGCTCGATCACTGGCGATGGTTTTTTCTTCTTCTCCTCCGCCGCCGGCGCCGCCGCCGGGGCTTGCTGTGGTGGCTTGGTGGTGACGAGCTTGCGCTTTTTTGGCGTTGGTGCCATGGATTGAGATTTGGGGATCTAGGGTTAGGGTTTTGGGGATGGGAATTCACGTCGGATATGTGGGTGTGAGGTTTGGTGGGGCGGATTTGGATCGCGTGATGTCGGCGATATTTTTTTGGGGTTTGGTTGTTTGATGGGCTTTGTGTAGGTCACATAGACTCGACGGTCCGATGTTTTTTCTCTATAAAATTATGCCCTTTTTAATTCAAACCTTGATATTGTATTGCTTGCACAAAAACAATTATAAGATCAAACTCGAAAATCGATAATCTATTAATGATAATTATGATGATTTGATAAAAAATAATTAGAAGATCGAACGGTTAAGGATCGATAATTTTTTGACAATTGCTAGAAATGTTAGATCCACATGAAGATCAGATAAAACGTACAGTAATATAAATAGATTATAAAATAATATAAAAAGATCATGACCCTCTACTCCTATTATCAATTAATTTTAAGAGTGAACATGGAGATTTATGTCTTAAATTAGGTATAAGTTTTGCAAGATAGTAAATAGCTATATCTGCAAAGAAATCTACCTAACAAGATAATTAAAAAAATATCTTACACATTGGAATAAGGCTATCTCATGATAAAATTTTTATTCTCATAATTATCCCCTAAATCCCCTTATCTATCATCGAGATCATATCTTTACGGTTATAATTAGAAGATAAGTATAATCATTATTTTAGTGTTCATCACTTGTCACATTCTTTCTATTCTATATATATAAAAAACTCTGTCTATCTTGATATGGATGTAGTGTTTTAACTATGTGTATATGTCGATGTGAACTTTGATTCATATCGTTGAATGATCAAATATTATTTTTCATAAAATTATTATGGAATACTAATAATAATTTAAATTGTGTAGACAGATATATGCTAATTTTTAATTTTGTCGTATCATTAAGACGAAAAAGAAGTTTTATAAAATACATGTTGAATAACGTAGATATTGAAAATTTTGTGTGTAAACTAGGACGGAGGAGTATAACATTTTCACAAAGTCATTAAAATTTCAGGATAAATTTACATAGATAATTTTGATCGTCAGAACGTGTCACTATTAATGAAAAGTTTTTCAACAAAACGGCTGATCAAACCATTGCAGTTTTTGAGAAAGGAAGGAAGTAATACTTACTAAGCATTGGTCCAGTTTTATGATCAAGGATCCGATCACGCAAACTCCAATTTACCAAGGTCCTCATCGTGACGGTCTCTCCTTTAATATGGAATCTCTGCCGCTTGGCCTTTCCTATGCGTTTCTCGCTTCTGTTGATGCTTCGCATCGTCGCCCAGGCTATCGGTATCATCGTCTCTTCCGCAACATAATGTCACGCAACAACTTGAAGTACACCAGTACCTCCTCTCCTGGATAATGTTCTCCTTGTCAGATTTCAAAATCATGTCGTCTTTCCCGTCCGTTATCTAGCTCTAGGTCATCTCATGTTTTAGATTTGATTTTCGCCAATGTTTGGGGACGGGCTCCTAATGTTGCTTTAGATGGAGAGAGTTATTTCCTCATTTTTGTTGATGATTTTTCATGCTTCATATGATTTATCGTTTAAAAGCTAAGAGTGATGTCTCTTTTGTTTTTATGAATTCTCACTGACTTGTGGTACGACAATTTAATACTAACCTCAAAATGCTTCAGACGGATGGAGAGGCAGAATTCACTTCTCTTGGACCTTATGTCTATAACCTGGGTATTGCATATCGTCTCACTTGCCCTCACACCTTTGCTCAAAATGGGGTTGTTGAACGACGTCATCTTCATGTTGTCGAAACGAGTTTGGCCTTGCTCATTCTTCTCTTCTGGGAACTTTCTGATCCTATGCCTTCTCAACTGGGGTGTATCTCATTATTCTCATGCCATTGCGAGCTAACGACAACAAGTCACCTTTTGAAAAGTTTTTTGCTCATCGATCAGATTACGCATTCTTACGCTCCTTTGGTTATCTATGCTTTCCCTTCCTCGACCGTATGATCGACATAACTTTGACTTTCGCAGCTTACCATCACTTTTCTATGGGGTATAGTGCACATCATCATGGTTATATTTGCATGAAACTCTCGTCTGAAAGGATCTCTGTCTCACGTCATGTTCGTTTTGATGAAAATGGTTTTCTGTATGCCCACGACGTTTTTATTTCTCATCCAAGTCCTGTTGTTGGTCGCCCTTTCCATCGGAGTTCACCATCTTTCTTAGTTCCTGCTCATCAACAACCCTTACTATTGTGGTATGTGGTGGTTGAGTATTTTTCAACATCGATCGTGAAGAAAAAAAAAAGTGAACAGCCTATAACCTAATAGCCTATGCATTTACGTAAAAAAAATGGACCTATTTCACATGTGTATTCTGTTCAGGTCCGATTTGAACGTTGGACTCTTCTCTTGAACTCTCCCCTGGATTCCTACACTTAATACATTGCCCTTAGAGTTAGCTTAACAAAACACAAAGGCAAACAGTTTTTGTTCCCTAAATCCTGCTCTTGCTTGATAATCGCCATCCTCTTGGTTTTAACACGAATGTCTTGCTACGAGTAGGTTCAAGATTGAGTCGACTACATGAATCATGCTTTTCTTTTCCTTATGTCCAGAACATGCCGATCTTGGTGTGTTGCAACATGTCCATTTTCTTTCTTTCAATCTCTTAACGCAAGTTTTGGTTTTATTTCAAGCCATTTTAAAATGACTTCTCTTTCTTAACTTTCTTGCAACTCTTGCATTCTGCAATTTTTCTTTGCTGTCCCTGGTAGTTTCATATGTCAAAATCCTTCTTTCCCTGCTTTGTTTGGAGACCTTAACCATGATTCAGCTTTTCCATTGTATTTCAATTTTAGCGATCGATGCATGTTCGCTTAATGCAGTTTATTTTCCTATATTTTTCCACTTGATTCATCGTTTCAGGCCGAGAAAGGCATTGTGAGATTCTCGGCCATCTACTTTACACGGCAAAGCTTGTCACAGAGAAAGAAGGTCTCGGAGACGGATTCAGGGTCGTAATCAACGACGGTCCACTGGCATGTAATAGCAGCATGAACCAGGTTAATCAACGACGGATTCAGGCCAATCTATTCACCACATCCATGTTCATCTTCTTGGAGGGAGGCAAATGAACTGGCCTACTGGCTAATTGTTCCTGGTAACTTTTTGCTGAGCTTTATATCGTATCTTGGTTACAATGCACTTTGTAGTGAAGAATTGTCGAATTCGACCGCAGGTTAATAGCCGCATGAACCAAGTTATCGGTTAGACTATGTTGTCCATGCCAAAATAATTGCTCTAAATTTTCCAACTGGTTACTGCATCATTCCTTGCTTCTATTAGTCTCTCTCTTCTATGCTTTTTTTCCTCTTAGATGCGGTAAATTAAGATACAAAATATGAATAAAAAAATAGAATAATTATTTGAGAAAAATAATAATGTGATGTTAAAAAAATATGTTAGAATATGTGTAGAAATTATAAAATAACAAAAAATGAACAGTAAATCATCAAATGAAGAATAGTATTATAACATACTGTATTTTTTATAAATGTAATGAGATATAAATGGAATACGATGAAATATATTGAATAATAAAAATAAAGAGAAAAATTCATCGTATTTGATATGAATACCCTTATATATACATATAGCTTTGGTTCATGTAAAAGTGTACTTGATTTGAATTCACAGTGAAATTTTATAATAAATGAGGTTAATTTATGGTCGAGGATATTCCTTCGGATACATAGTGCACGTGATGTTATATGATGATAGTCGCCTGGACGATATAGTGCGTGTGGATTGGGCCGGCCATCCTTTTCCTTGCTCAACTAATTCTGGTCACTTTCCATGAAGGCCCATGAAAATCAACAAATTGTACTCAGCTTATTTTCTGGTGGCTGACAGTAGAATTTAATGCATTCATGACGCCACATGTTTTCGTTTTTAATCACGGGATTGGTTATGCATCATTGAAACTATTAGGTGCTCAATTATGTAACTACTACATTTTATTTGTAATCAATGTAACTAATCTCAGCCATGATTGTGACTCAAAGTGAAAAAGGTGGGTACATTACTTGTTGAAGCTAAGCTTCATATAGGCTGAATTATTTTGCATTGACCCATTTCTTCGATCAATGTGCGTTGATCCCATTCAGCATTTAGACATTTGCCCATGCCACATGCCGATAATCTTTTCGGTAACCATGCAGTTTTTTATTAATCATTTTTTAACCGTGAGATCAGGAATTCGACATCTGATAATATCAAAAATAATTTTTTTATATAAAAATAAAGATAGATTGCGTACATCATTTTATATTACAAAGGTATCCATCGCACATCTTGTATTTAACGAAATTATTTCGACACGTTCATTTTTCATCCTTTCGAATAGTTTTTTTACTCACCATGAAAAGTTGGCACAGTGATAGCTAGTAACTCTTTCCTCTGAATGTTATAATAAAAAATTCAACATCTCGTGATTATTAGGTTTGTTGTTTTGTTCTTTGTTGTGAACAAACCTCTCAGGTACTTCTGATAATGTCACAAGCAACATCGAAGCTTTGAGCTGTTTTCACTCTAGAACTGGTAACGTAACTGTTTTCGGATAGAAGATAAGTCACCGTCAACGATATTGAAGTACAACATGTTCCTATGCTCATGTTACAGGGTACTTACTAAATAAACATTCATGTCAAAGTGTTGTCGATATCACACAGTGACATCCTTTGTCACGTAACGCAAGTCCCCGAGCAATTTCCCTTCGACATCAATGCTCACTGTTGGGTTACTATCGTAAGCGATATCAGACATTAAAGGAATGTGCAAGAACCATATATATTTCAAAGTATTTTTAAGATAAGTTCGATGATTCCAAGACATATTAGTATTTGTTATTTGCAACAAGTGTTAAACATCATATATTATCTGATTTTTCTCATATCTTATTCATAACAATAATACCTGATTAAATGAAGCTGAGTTGATTAAATTAACTGAATGGACAGTGACTAGCACGGACTCCAATATTATTAGCTTGCATTTTTTGAGCTAATGCATCATTCTGTCTCATCTTCAATCAACAACGCTGATTTCGTTTTCATGAAACCAAACCCGGTAATTGAAAACTTATGAACTCGCACCATTGACGAGAGCTTTGGGATTGCAGTGAAAAGAAGTCGATGGCCCTGATCTTGGTCCGATCGATCTCCATGTAATTGCTCTCTATGGTATAGAATTCAATGGCTTCGAGATTGAAGTCTATGTTGCGAAAGGGGGATAAGTCGTGGGGGTCATTGTCGCAATCAGGATTAGATAACGACTTAATTTGTTAGAGATTGAGTCGATTATCGTCAAGATAACATCTGATATTAAGATGATGATCATATCTTTGGAAAATGACATAAGGTTCTTATAAAACTAAAAACACAACAATTCAGTTAATTCTGTCTTGGGCAAGACCCGAGTCTCACAAAACTAGAAACAAAGAAATCGAAAGTTATTCCATACTTTAACCAAAGAATGGATCTAACCGTTCGATACTTGAAACACCATTTCCCGAGTCACGTAAAACAAGCGATGCAACAGAATAAAACAGGAGAGATATGAGGCAGAGGCATTAGTTGTCACATCCAAAGAATCTGTCCTTTCTTGGCTTATTCACCTACGCTGCTGCAAATACTGGTGCATGATAAGCGTGTTTGCTTCCAAATCAAGCTCAATATCAACATTTGGTGTACCACAACACCTGCGGACACTATACCACAATTCTAGCTGATACGTTTATTTAAAATTACTGATAACTGCCCCCTTTTCTTTTCTCCATAATTTTAGGTTCTTTTGTTTGCTTGCTTGCTTGTTGGCGTGGAAATGGTAATATGGTGTTGTGGTGGGGGAAGGGGTTAAATCAGGTCGGGTTATTGGAGAGATTATGTGAAACTGTAGGGTTAATCATTTGTTGTTGGTTTTTTGGTACAGACACATGATCTTTCTATCTGCTTGCTTTTCCCCCGTAGATTGATTTATTTCAAACATATCTGTACTTCCAAAGTTAAAGAAGGATTATGGTAAATTATTTATACCGCGATGTCATATCATGATGCAATATGAGATCATGCGTTTGATGTGTATAATAAAAAGATAAAACGACATATAATTCAACTTTGCATTTCGCTTGAGTGTATAGTTAATCACTTCCTATTTTAAAATGACTGATGAAATCACACACTCTTCTAAATACGAACAAGAGTAGTGGTTTCATGAAGACAAACCAAGGTGGTTTTGGTTCAAATTTGTCGTAATAATTGTGTCTTGATTGAGGAGCGAGATTAAGATGATTTTATCATATCATACGTAAAAATCCAAACTCTTAGATAAGATTAGGTATATTGTTTCTTTCCGTGAAATAATCAATATATTATCTTTGATGATGTTGTTTTTGTTGGGTAACTCGTGTCATGTGTGTTTAATTTTTAGTGGTAATCTCGAGCAGCTAGAGGGATGTGAATCACTGCAATACAACAATGAAAAAGTAAATACCCCTTTCCAACTTTTATCTCCCCTCACGCAACCCACGCCACTCCCCCTCCTCCCTCCGGGCCCACCAAAACCACCTCTGCTCTCCGGCCACCACACCACACACCCCCTCACGCCACCGATTTAATGCCGACGACCACGATGACGACTCCACTCTGAGCTCCGAAATTATTCGAATCGAAATCTCAACCCAAACCCAAATGCAGCCACCACACACCAGAAAAAATAAATTAAATTTGCAGAGAAGGTGCTGAAGCTGGCTCTGGGGACAGGAGAGAGAGAGAGAGAGAGAGAAAGAGTTGTGTGTACGGTTCACGTGAGGTTCAGCTTTTTGTTTTGTTTTTTCTTTTTCCTTTCAGAGGGCCCCTTTCGCGGGATTCCCCTCTCCTTTTCACCCACATTTCATTACTTCTCCGCACCTCTCGGCTCCATTTCATGGATGAATGGAGGATGATAAATGATATATATTAATTAAAAAAAATTATATAATTAATATTATATAATTATTTATTTATGAGATGAATAATTAACCTTCAAAAAATTTCAGATCTTTTGAGTTTTTTGTAAAAGTATTTTTTTTATGTTTCCGAAGAAAGAATCCTGGGATTCTTTCGAAATTTTTTTTTATCAAATAAAAATAAATTTAAATTTAATCCAATTGTTGGCATTCAAGTCACATATAAAACGAGCGAGCGAGTGGGTGCTGTTTCATGACCTTCTCACGCGCCCTTTGCTTCCCAAATTAAACACACTAGCACACATTGCTCCGAGGAGAGTGGATGTGAAATATCAAAGCGTCGTCGTTTTGATATTCGCCCGTGGTGGTTGCTGCTCCCATTGTCGCCGGAGGCGGTGGAATTGGGGCAAAGCTGTAACCGTTTGGTCAAGCTCGAAGGTACATGTACTGCTTTGCCTCCACCCCTATTGTGTCCGTTTGAGCTAGTATTTGGTTTCGAATAATTTTGTCTTTGGAAATATGAAATTATTGGATGTGCTAGCGGTTTGATTTTGGGACTTGATAGCTTTTTGATTTGCATTATTTGTGAGTACTAATTTTTTTTGGGAGAAGGAATTTTGGGGTTTGTGGTTATGTGGGGTTTAGGGTTTCAAGGCTTTGTGATGTGATGATTTTCGATGTTGGGTTGTTTTCAATTGGGGATAAAGTTGCTGCCTTCTGGGTTCGTTCCAATTACATTCAACTCATTTTGTACCATATTGGTTTTAAAATATAGACAATGATCTGATCTAATTTATATGTCTTGAATTTACGTAAAATTTGATGAAGAAAAATTATTTTTTATAATAAGATTTACCGTTATATTGTGAGAGAATAGTGTATATATACTATAAATTATTTTGTTTTTTATATAAAAAGATTATTAAATATATTATATTACATGTATTTTAAGACAGTTCAAATTTACTTATAGTATGAAACGAACGGAGTATTATTGATTCCTGTTCCAAAAAGAAGATTTACTAGTATCAATTGATGATGATTTAGTTGCATAATGGCTTTGACTTGGGGTTTATGAGTTCAAATTTGAATCATTGAATGAGTACTTGTGACATGTGTTTGATTTAAACTGTCTCCCATTTCGCCACATGATGGTATCATAATCAATAAACAACTCTGGACTCAAATAATAGTGTTGAGTTCAGATCGATTTAAATGATCTTTCTCGTTAAGCATTCAACATTGTCTTAAGTTTTCAACAACTTAAAAGATAAAATCATGAGTTCGAATCAAGTGAGAGAATCAATGCCATCGCAGTGTATGATGATAGAGTATGTGTGAAGAGCAATGATGAGTTTCACGAGTTTGTGTTACTCAAAAGTCGGTATAATTGTGCCGGGCGCAGAGGGGTTGCGTGCAAGGGATCAACAAGCCTCTGATCTCTATATTTTTCCCACTTTCTCAATAATTACATGTGTCCTCTTTGTGAAATTGTCTTCTGCTAGTACTACTACTACTGAGGTACTCCTCAGTTCCTTTCATTGCTTTGGCAATTATTATTACAGCTCGTTTTCTCCCATCTTTCGCGTAGCTGCCTAGTTACACAATCTCATCATGTTTCATACAATGCATGTCCGTAGTCGCATTTCACATGTTAGATCCTTGTAGCCGATAGTTGTCATGGTTGGTATTAGTCATTGAGCCATCTTGTTTGCCTTTCTAGATCATGTCCTGTTCATAATCCCCTCATATTCATATAGTTTTATGCTACATGGAAGGGCGTTTCAGGGATACTATGTGATCCTAAAATATTTACCTAGTTAAAAGAAAATTTTTACAAGACAGCTATTCGAGCAGCGATACCGTATGAGTTATACAATTAAGTGATAACATGTATAGAAAATGAGTGTAAACGAGATGAAAATTTTAAGATGGATATATGGACATATAAGAATAGATAGGATATGAAATGAAGTTATCTGACAGAAAATGGGTGTGGTTCCAGCAGAAAATAAGATGAGAGTCACGACTAAGATGGTATGGTCATGTGAAACGCAGATCAGCCACAGCTTTTGTTTGGAGATGTGAAGTTTAGGAGTTAGCATATGTCAAGAGAGGACGAAAGAGATCTAAAAAGACCATGAGAGAAACCTTGAAATATGATATGACCTATCATAATCTTACAGAAGATGATATATATGACAGATTGGAATGACGTCGTCGTATTCATGTAGCCGATCCCACTTGATGGGATAAAGGATTGATTTGTTGTTGTTTCTTCATATAGTTCTATGGTTTTCTGATCCCTTCGATCCAATTAAGTTACGTTGGTAGTAGCGTTACGCATCTATGATCCTCGTATTCGATATTTCTCATGGTAACTATGTCGATATTTGTAACCCATCCACCTTGTTTCATCTCTAGAAAATAACCCATTTCTTAATATCCTGCCATTTTGTATATTATTGGAGCTAGAACAATCTCATGTGTTCAAATATCAGGTGAGGATAAAGCTACGTTGATCAATAATCCTGGTCTTGTATACGAAAAATAGTTGGTTGCGTTAGGTTCAATGAGGGGAAGAAGGTGGAAAGTACAGATTTGGTGGTCCAATGGGCCCATGCAAGTTTCAAACTTGACGAGAGGAGACTATAATATATATATATTGGGGACCTTAAAACTTCTTCTACATGCAGCAGTTAATGGTCTCTGTGCTCACTTTTCCAGGATTTGTTGCAAAAGGACCCTGTTGAATGCATAATTCATCCCACGCTAAAACGAGATGAAAAAGGCAAAGCAAGATCAGAAATTTATTAGGGTTCCTTTTTGGTTATTTGTTTTTTGGGCCATTTATGAATCTGTACAATGAGAATGCATGCTGTTAAGTTTGCTACAAATGTTTCAGCTACCCCATTTTGTGCTTGCTTTTCTTTGCTTTTGTTTTTGCTGTTATTGTTTCTGGTGTTTTCATGGTCCACTGTCCAAGCCATACCCTGAGGGCCTGAACAAATAAAAGAAGAGGATAAAATAGATTGTTTCATGGGCCATGTGAGTCTGTGACTCATGAGATTCTCTTGACTCTTGCATCATGCAAGGACAGATTTTGAAAGTCCAAGCAAGAGGGTTCCTTAAACGTAAACCACTGGGCTCAACATTTTTACTGTTTCATTTGGTTCAGTTTCAAATCAGCGCCTTGATAGTAAATTTCTTCTTTGCTGGGAGCCATTGTTTTCCACTGATGTTCATGTGAAATTTGGAGTATGTCGTTTTCTTTTCGTGTATTTCTTTTCTATTTTGAAGAAATTCCTCGTTGAGAGCTATGTTGGAAGTTGGATCTCTGTACAACCGTGCTTTAACTTGTTATGTCAAAAAATGGCTGATTTGATTTTTTATGTTTTGCAGATATCTATAAGTCTTCTAAGTGATCGATCAGTAATCAGAATCATCTTGAGGGAGTTTATGTGATGTATTTTTCATTTTCTGCTTCAGGTATTTGTCTGCCACTCAATGTATACTTTAATCCAGATTTACAGGATTTTCATCTCATTTAGATTCTGTTAATGCTCCTGGACTTGCTTATTTGTGTCTTCTGTTACAACCTCACTTCACTTATTTTGTATAATCAACCAGATTTTACTGTAAATCAGAAAATTGAGAAGCAGATTTCAAACTTTCAAGGTTTTGATTTCTTGATATTTCTTTTAGTTTCTAATGAAGTCCCTATGTCAACACTGCAGGGATCCTTCTGTCTGATTCGAGATGAAATATTACAGGATTTGAATACCATTTGCGGGAGACTTCTCACAAGATGATGAGCGGCGGGAATCTGTCAAGGGCATTCAGCCACATCCTCAGCACCATATTTCTGTTCACAGCCTATTTATCCATCTGCGGTGCTGTATACTCTCCTAGTATTCAAGCCCTGCTTGATCTTAGAAGCTCTTTCGCTGAAAGACAAGATGTGATCCCGAGTTGGTTTGACTCAAAGGTTCCACCTTGCAACTGGTCCGGGGTCAAATGTGCTGACTCAACCGTTCATGTTGTTGATTTATCATGCAATCTCTTTCCCCTGGATGTTCCATTCCCGCGTAGTTTGTCTGCGCTTAAAGCTCTGAAGTATCTGAATCTCAGCCGATGTGCTTTAACGGGCACTCTCCCTCAAAATTTCTGGACTCTACAAAGCCTTGAGATATTGGATCTGAGTGGAAACAGCTTGTCTGGCACCCTGCCTCCAAGTGTAGCCAAACTGCAAAGACTCCGAGTGCTTGTGCTTGATGACAACAGCTTCTTGGGTACTCTACCGCCAACCATTGGTCTTCTTGGTGATCTAACAGAGCTTTCACTTCGAGCAAATGAATTCTCAGGCAATCTTCCTCCAGAGATGGGGAAGCTGTCCAAGTTAGAATCGCTTGATCTCAGTGTTAATCTTTTCTCGGGAAGACTGCCATCCCGTTTAGGTGACCTGTCAAGCCTCATGTACTTTGATGCTAGTCAAAACAAATTCTCCGGTGAAATCTTCCCTGATGTAGGGAGATTAGTTGGACTACGATATATTGATCTCTCATGGAACTCATTCACTGGACAAATCCCAGCTGGATTTGGGAGTTTGACAAGCTTAAGTACGCTGAAGCTGGGACACAACAACTTCAATGGCGGAATACCTCCCGAGCTTGGGAACCTGAGTGAGCTTCAGATGCTGGATGTGGAGAGTTGCAAGCTCTCAAGAACCGTGCCAGAAGAGCTATCAAGGCTGACGAATTTGACCTCTCTAAACATGGCGCAAAACATGTTCGTTGGACAAATCCCTGCAAGCTTTGGCAACTTGTCAAATCTTGTGTTTCTCCTTGCTGAGAATTCCGGGTTCAGCGGAAAAATCCCAGGTGAGCTGGGTAGATGCAAAAAGCTCAAGATTTTGAACCTGTCGTTTAACTCACTTTCTGGTCCGTTGCCTGCTGGTTTAGCCGGGCTTGAATTTCTGGAGTCGCTTGAGCTAGACTCAAATCGCTTATCCGGGCCTATCCCAGAATGGATCTCCAACTGGAAGCATGTGAAGTCCATCACGTTGTCCAAGAACCTGCTCACAGGACCTCTGCCTCTGCTTGATATGTCTAATCTCACCACTCTCGATCTCAATTCCAACTTGCTCTCCGGTGAGCTATCTCCAGATATATGCAAAGCGAGGAAACTGGCCTCTCTATCATTGTCCGGAAACAACTTCTCCGGCACAATTGATTCCACTTTTAAGCGTTGCCTCAGCCTGACGGATCTGATTTTGTCCGGAAACAGTCTTTCTGGTGGAGTGCCTGGTTACCTGGGAGAGCTTCAGCTGATCATACTCGAGTTATCAAAGAACAAGTTTTCTGGCCATCTTCCGGACCGACTCTGGGAGTCGAGAACACTCATGGAATTATCACTCAGTGGCAATAGTCTCTCAGGGGAGATACCTGGCGCCATTTCCGAAGTTTCTTCTTTACAGAGGTTGCAGTTGGATGACAATCTTTTCCGAGGCACCATTCCTCGGTCTATCGGGATGCTTAGGAACTTGACCAACCTTTCCCTCAGTAAGAACCAATTAACAGGTGAGATCCCAATAGAGATCTTCAATTGCTCGAGGTTGGTTTCTCTTGATCTGGGGTCAAATAAGCTTTCCGGGGCAATCCCAAGTTCTATACAGAGGCTGAAGCTGCTGGATAATCTTGTACTTTCCAAGAACCGATTCTCTGGTCCAATCCCCGACGAGATCTGCTCTGGGTTCCAGCAGGCACCGTTGCCTGATTCAGAGTTCACACAGCATTATGGAATGCTTGATCTGTCCTACAACGAGATTGTTGGCTCCATACCAAAGTCTATCAACCGGTGCATTGTTGTGACTGAGCTTCTACTACAGGAAAATAAGCTCAATGGCAGCATCCCTGTGATCTCTAGCTTGTCCCATCTCACGTTGCTTAATCTGTCGATGAACTACTTGACTGGTCCTGCCCTGCCCGAGTTCCTAACACTGAGGAGCCTGCAGGGTCTGATCCTTTCTCGAAATCAGCTCTCCGGCTCCATTCCCGATAGCATGTCTTCCATGATGCCAAGCTTAACAAAGCTCGATATATCCTCAAACCTGCTCACGGGGTCTTTGCCGCCATCTCTTTTCAGTATGAAGAGCTTAACCTCTCTTGATGTCAGTATGAACTCTTTATCTGGATCGCTCCCTTGTACTTTTCCGACAGTTAGCTCTCTTTTGGTTTTCAACGGCAGCAACAACCACCTCTGTGGCCCTCTGTGTGACTCTCTCTCGAACCTCGCTGCTCTTTCTGTTCTAGATCTTCACAATAATGATTTGACGGGAAACCTGCCACGAACTCTAC
>JAOVYX010014648.1:0-31392 GCA_035668315.1 Drosera spatulata
TGCTGTAGGTATATGTACTGGAGGGAAGGGATGGAGATAACATCAGAAGGAAGATCGCCGGTTAGAAGGTTGAATCGAAGGCTCAGGGTCCTCAGACCATCTAGCTTCCCAAGGGTATTTTTGGGGATGGGACCCCGGAGTCCAATCCCCGGGAGCCTTAGAGAAACTACATTTGTGCCATTTGAGTTACATTTCACACCCAGCCAGGTGGTGCAAATGTCGGTAGTTTCATTCCAATCAACTCTCCGGCCATGCGGTACTTGAGCAACAAACTGAAGGAGTACTTCTTTGTCAGAATCCAGATCAGCACAATTTGGGGACAGGAAGCTCAGCACAGTAAAACTAAATAGTATCAAGATAGGAGACAACAACTTCATTGAGAGTTGCATCGACCAAGTAATTGAGATTAACGTTGAGTACCCGGCATTCCTTTTCTGCCTGATATATATATTCTGAAACCCGTCCAACTGTAAACACATGTAAATAGAGCAAAAAATAAAATAAAATAAAAAATCATTATACACATTTTTATTGGCCAGAAAGACACAAAACGAATTCTTTCAAATATTTAGGTTCAATTGATGTAAATATTGATCATAGGATTAGAATAGGTTGACTGAAATGAAAGGTCACTTCAGGAGTGGTATGTGATCCTAAAATACCTACCAAGTTAAAAGAAAAATTACAAGACAGCTATTCGACCAGCGATGCTGTATGGATCAGAATGTTGGGCAATTAAGTGACAGCATGTACAGAAAATGAGTGTAAACGAGATGGAAATGTTAAGGTGGATGTGTGGACATACAATAATAGATAGGATACGAAATGAAATTATCAGACAGAAAGTGGGTGTGTCTCCACTAGAAGATAAGATGAGGAAGTTACGACAAGATGGTATGGTCATGTGAAACGCAGACCAGTCACAGCTTCTGTTAAAAGATGTGAAGTTTGAGAGTTAGCATATGTCAAGAGAGGACGAGAGAGACCGAAAAAGATCATGAGAGAAACCTTGAAATATGATATGACATATCATAATCTTACAAAAGATGATATACATGACAGATTGAAATGACGATATCGTATTCATGTAGTCAACCCCACTTGATGATATAAAGATTTGATTTGTTATTGTTGTTACCGTGATCGCTGTTGAGAAAGACACAAAACCTGGGACCTATGACAGGGAAGCAGTCATTATCAAATACTGGTAATAAAATATTGAATGATAAATATACTTTAAGCAACACGGCACTATGTAAAGCGAAAGTCACCATTTAAGAGAGAAGAGCAGAAAAGAAATGGCTTTATCTAGGATGGAGAAGGAAGCTTCGGCTCGAGAACATCCTACTCACCACCACCATGGTTTTCCTAGCATTAAGCAGATCTAATGCTGCAATGAAAAGTTAATGCCTCAACCTCAAACTATGTTAAGTGAGAATCCAAGAGCGAGATGGAGATGTGAGCACCGTGAAAATGGAAGAGCTAGGTGAAGCATTGAGATGGCAGATCTGACGTAAGGGATGGATAAGGCGCAGATAACTAAACTAAGTTGTGGTTAGAGTTGGCGCTCATAACGTGGACAGGGCATCAGCAGCTAACCCATCAATTCATCTCACCTGTACGCTCATGTCTTAATGTACTTCCAAAGCAAAATGCCTGGACGATCCATGATCAGAGTTTGTTGATTATTCCCAATCGCAAAGAACAATTAAATTGATGGTAGGATGTAAGCTGATTGTACTGGTATCTGAGCGCCAAGGATACATGTAAGCTGAATGAGAAAATAAAAAAATGTCGTAAAAGGTGTCCGAGTAAAAGGAACCAGTTAACCCCCGAACCGTAGATGATAGTACCCACCTAGCAACTTGAGTTGAGCAAGTTAGATCAGCTGAATGCAGGATAAATGATGGATGCGAACGAATTGATGATGCATTGAAGCATATAATATACAGTATTTACAAAGACACAAATGAAGGAAGGAAGGAAAGGAGCACTACATACCTGTAGTGTGTAAGGAGTCGAATATTGGGATGGCAGGAGGATGTGGGGACTCTGGAACAGCTCAATCAGTGAAGGAAAGGAAGGCTTTTTGATGGAAGAGAAGAAACGGCTAACATTCCACGCAAGCAACGACTTTAATTACAAAAAAGATGCAAATACGTGTAACGGCCAATCTTGAGCAATAAGCTAAGTTTGGATCCATCCTCTACGTACTCCTTGTTCAGAGTATATAATAGCAGCAGCAGTACTAAAGATTATACAGTGATGACTGATGTGGAAGAAAAAGAAAGGAAGCATCGGCATCATTCTTTCTTTTCTTAAGGAAAAGGAAAAAAGAAAAAGGAAAAGGAGATGGATGCTATTTCTCTAGCTCGTGTCTGCCACCAACATTACAGCAGTATTTGCCAATTGGTTCCTCTTCTTCTTGGCTCTTGCTCGACGTGAAGGAAACGGAGATTGTTAAGTTGTTGTACGTTGTCGCACGCAGATCTCGAAATGAATTGAGCTAATTACGCTGCCACCTTCCTTCCTTGCATTCCCTAAACCCTCAGTCCCTCACCCACTCACACCAGCAGGCAGGCAGCTCTACCTTAAACCCTTTTAACAGGAGAGAAAAAAAAAAACCAAAATAAATGAGAAAACAAAGTAGAAAAACAAGGAGGAGGAGAAGAAAGCAAAGCAGGTGCAATGGGAAAGGAGTGGTGGTGTGAGAGTGTGAATGAAACCAAGTGTTTCGCGTGGACTGACACAGTGACCACAGGGGGTGGGTGGTGTGCCTCTGAGCCTCATGATTGTCAGCTAGCTGTGTGTGGGTTAGGTGCATCCATCCTCATTCTTCATTAATTCCTCCTAGCCGTCACCTCCCTCCCTGCATTTTCAATGCGGTCAAGTGTTCAAACAAAGAAACACAAATGCTGTTCGTTGAAAACACTCCCCTGCATTGCCTTGGCGTGTCTCTTCCCCTTCCCTTCTAGGACTAATAGATAGTAATAGGGAGTAATGTTATGATTCATGGGAAAATACAAGGAAGGAAACACGAAATTGAGCAAAGTATACATGTGACTTAAATCTAATTGTTAATTTAAAAATTTAAGTTGATAGATTATTAATATCTTACATATATGTGTTTTTTTTTTCTAATTGCCCCCAAACACATCCCCATGGGCTCCACTTGTTTTTTTTTTTTTCAATTTCCCAATCTATCCTTTTTTATATAATATTTAAAATCGTTTATACTTTTTAATATATATATATCAAACATTAATAATAAATATATATTTGAAATCTATACATCAATATCTACAAAACAAGACTACTATTGAATATAAAAAATATATTTCAAAAAAATATTTCCTTCGTCCTATAATAATTATAACATATAAGTATGTGATAATTATCAATAATTTTTACTCGTATCTTCGAAATTGTATTGCATACATTCGATGCAAATATTTCGGCTTGTTTTACTCATTTGTCACTGAGGTCCCCTCCAATTGAAGTCCAAGAACGTCGTGAAATACCTATTGTCTATATCGGGAATCACTTTGTTCAACTATTTCTACATCCTCATTATTCTATATCTCCATTGAGGGTCGATAATTGTCTAAAAATAAAGTTCGTATATGTTTAAGTATTATTAATATGTATTTATTTATAACGTAATGAATTTTTTTTATATTCAATATTGGTCTTATTTTGTAGATATTGATATGTAGAATTCAAATACATATTTATTTTTAATGTTTAATATATATATATATTTTTTTTTTAAAAAATTATAGACGATTTTAAATATTATACAAGAAAGGACAAATTGGGAAATTGAAAAAAAAAATGAAAGTGGGGACCATGAGGGGGGTGAGTTCGGGGGTGATTAGCAGCGCTCGTGTGAATAACCTATTCACATATATTCTCAACAAGTAATACATAGCAGTACTACATTCAGCTGTGGGTCATGGGAGAGCTAATTTATGGAGTTCTCTTTGAAAAATTATCTAGAGTTCTTCACATTTCTCTACATAATTTCATACTTTTCTAGAGTTAGGTAGAATGTTCTACACTTCTCTACCCTTCTCTAGAATACTCTAGGACTTGCAAGACCAAGGAGGCATTCTAGAGAATTCTTATAAATATTTAGAAGGAGAAGTGTATGGAAAAGAGTAGACCACAAAGTCTAGATCCTTGTATGAGGTTGTATATAAAGGGATGTAAGGCTCATTTGCTAAACATCCCACATCTCGTCCCACATCCCACAAACTCTCAAAGCATTATAACCCTTCAACTGTTCTCAATACAAGCTTGTTTCTAAGTCCAAACTCTCTTGCGTTCTCAAGTATCGCCTTTGGGTGGCGAGTAAGGCTGAACTCAAGCGAAGGAGTAAGTAGTTTGAGTGTCGTACGGTTAGCGAAAATCTATCCCCGTGATAATTGGTATCAGAGCCTTGGCTCGAGAGATGACGGATTCAAACATTGTTGAGCATGGGATTCCTGAGGAGGTGAACACCGCGAATGTAACCACGTGCAAAAGAAGGGGAAAGTCGAAAGATGTTCAAGCTGCCATGGAATCCCGACTCTCGCGGATGGAAGAGATCGTGGATAAGATGATGAAGAGATTGGAGGAAGATATGCCTAGCAACGATATTATCGAGACTCGGGAGGAATGTCTCAGGGGTGTGTTGTAAGGTGCTCTCAATTCATGCTTGGACACTTTTCGTAAGGAGTTCCGAACGCAAATGGATAAGGTACATGCGGTGATGGCCACTCTCCAAGAGGAGATGAGGGTCTTGAGGGAAGAAATCTCGCTATGCAAGACGGCCATAGCGAATGATGGAGCGAACTTTGGAAAGATGACGCGGTTCGAGCCCCCTAAGCCAAAGCCGTTTTTTGAAAAACGGGATGCTATGAAGGTCGACACCTTATTCTTGAATATGGAGCGATATTTGAACTATTGGGCATAAAAGATGAAGAGGAGAAGATCAAAACAGCGTCTATGTACCTCTCGGACACGGCGATTATGTGGTGGCGTCGTCGTTATAGTGACGTTCAAACGGGAACATTCACCATGGAGACGTGGGATCAATTTAAGAAGGATCTCAAACTTCACTTTTATCCGGAGAATGCCTAATATGAAGCTAAGAGACAATTACAGAAATTGAGACAAACGGGTATGATTCGGGAGTATGTGAAAAATTTCACGGAGTTGCTCTTCCAAATTGGCGATATGTCCGAGGAAGATAAGCTCATCTACTTCGAGGATGGACTTCAACCGTGGGCATAAAAAGAGTTACAACGACGTGGTGTCCAAACTCTTGCGGCGGTCATAGCGACAGCGGAGTCATTCATCGAATTCAAGAGAAATGAGTCTCCAAAGGGCAAGGAGTCGAGGAGTGACTCCGATAAAGGTGGAGGAGAGATCCACTAAGGGATCAAGCCGACTTCGAGTCTCGCTAGCAAGAGTGACTCGAAGAAAGGAGAGAAAGGAGGATGGAAGAAGAGCACATCCAAGGACGCGATGAAGTCCAAGGGTGAGGTAAAGTGCTTCTTATGCGATGGCCCTCACTTCGTTCGGGAGTGTCCGAAGAAGAATGCTCTCACGGCTATGGTTGCTCTGATGGAGGACGGGCCTGTGCAAGAGATGGGATCATTGAGGATCCTTAACGCGGTGAAGACCACGGAGGAGAAGTCTTCATCGAAAGGGTTGATGTACGTCAATGCGGTGATCGGATCATACATAACTCATGCCTTGGTTGATACCGGGGCAACTCATAGCCTTGTCTCGCGAGGAAAGGTAAAACGACTTAGACTTCGAGTCGACAAAGGGTAAAGCATACTCAAGACGGTGAACTCGAAGGCCGAACCAATAGATGGCGTGGCCCGTGGCGTGCGGCTTTGTATTGACGATTGGAAGGGATCAGTGGATCTCACGGTCGTTCCCATGGACGACCATCCTTTGGTGCTTGTAATCGACAGCATCGAGGGTGTGAAGGCGATATCAATCCCTTTCGCTAATATCTTACACATAGTGAAGGACGATGGGGTTTGCGTGGTTCTGATGGTGCGACGAGCGACGAAGGCTCAAGTAAAGATGGCCGTAACTATACAACTCTCTAAGGGAATCAAAAGTGAGGAACCTACTCACTTGAAGGGAGGTGAGATCTCTCACATGATAAAGGAGGTGTCAAAGAAGATCTCACAAGTCTTGCCGAACGAACACGGGAAGAAACTTCCACCAAGACGGCAAGATGGAAACTCGAAGACTTATCGCGACGATTCAAGGAAAAGATCGAGTCATACAAGTGCGTCGTGACGAGGACGTCCGCGACATAAGTGGAGGAATATGTCACGGGCGAGCTAATTTATGGAATTCCCTTTGAAGAATTGTCTAGAGTTCTTCACATTTCTCTAGACAATTCCATACTTTTTTAGAGTTGGCTAAAATGTTATAAACTTCTCTACCCTTCTCTAGAATACTCTAGGACTTGCAAGACTAAGAAAGCATTTTAGAGAATTCTTGTAAATATTTAGGAGGAGAAATGTATAGAAGAGACTACACCACAAAGTTTAGATCCTTCTATGAGGTTGTATATAAAGAGATGTAAGGCTCATTTGCCAAACATCTCATATCTCGTTCCACATGCCACAAACTCTTAAAGTATTGTAAGTCTTCAAATGTTCTCAATACAACCTTGTTTTCAAGTCTAAACTCTCTTGCGTTCTCAAGTATCGTTTTTGGATGACAAGTAATGCTGAACTCAAGCAAAGGAATGAATAGTTTGAGTATCGCATGAATAATGAAAATCTATCCACATGTGGCCTGCCTAAGGATGACACTCCAGAATTTGAGGCTCATTACCTGCTTCTTACGTATACTACAGGGTTCATCCATTAGATTACTCTACTTGTCCTGTAGTAATCCAACTACTAACATATGTAAATATAAAAGGAATAATCACGCGCATGATTGCTAATGTTTTCTAGTCATGGCAACATATACCTCTACAATTGAGACAATGATAATGCAAATACTAGTACTGGATATAAGTTAGTAATACGACATTGTTTCATTCCTTTTTCCTCATTATTTGAGCTGCTCAATAATAAGACATTTTGTATCTTCGAAATCAATTTGCCGTTTGACTGGAATAAGAAAGACAGGGAGGCAGGCAGGCAGCCAAGTTTGTGAAGAAGTAAATGTGCACAACAGCAGAATGGAAAGTGGTCACAGATTACCGGTGGTGGCATGCCCGAGCGTGATGGCCTGTTGGGGCTGCAATGCAGATGCAATGTGCTGTGCCCTCCTCCCCTACAGAGTTCACTCAAAAACAACAAACCGCCTCACAGCTAAATTGCTAATGCTTCTCTTCTCCCTTTCCTCATAAACAGGCAAGAACAATTGTGTTATACTAGTATCTGTCAAACTCCATATTCAACTCTGTTAGTTAGTGTCACCTCCTTTTTCTTGTCTTTCCCTCGATGGACGGATGGGAGACGCCGAGATGAAGATGAGAACCACCACCAAAACAAAAAGGAAAAAAAAGAAAAAAAAGAAAAAAAAAAGAAGACGACACTGGGCGGAGACTTGGATACAACATGATTAACTGAATACATGAGCATTCATGCATATAAGTGACGTGTATATTAACACAGATGCATGCGAGACGCCTCGTCTAATGAAAATTGCACTCTGCATTGCATCCAAATCAACATCCATCCCAAGTGCGCGCACTCACAAAACGACCAGCATGCACCATCTCAAAACTAAAAATTGAAAAAATTTCACGAAACTTGTTTTATTCATCACCATCGATACACCAAACTTCTGCCACATTTTAATTCAAGAATAACATCACCACGGCATGGTTCAACAATGAAACTCTACAGTCAAAAGTCATTAACGTGAGCCACCCACCCGACTAATTATTTACCGGATTTCTATTTCGAAATTAAGCTTAGACATCCCAAAACAAAAGTCGTCGAAACAACAAGAAACATAAAGACACATTCTTCATCCCCTACTACCCCTGGGAATCTCAGCATACTTTGCAAGAACGATTGACCACCGACCAGCACATCAGCAACAAAACAGCAACACCAAAAAGGGGTGCAAGACACACAAGAATGTGAATAGAATGCAAGCATCGAACAATAATGAGAGATAGGTAACAGCTTGCGCAGTTGGTGATTGGTTAGGATGCATATTCAGCCTCTTGATGAGGTGCCCCAAGCTACTCCCAAGCTCCCTCCTAAAGTTGAATCTGTCATGAAACTCAGCGAAGAAGGATGTGTCCGGGTTCGGGTTGCTGCCGGTACTCTCAACCTACCCACGGTGGTCATCTGAAGACTTTCGTTGTTCTCTGCAGCCCTCACCATACCTTCTATCTGTTTCTTATGCTTGTGTTTCATGCACATTATCAACAGGCCCAGAAACACCACAAGTAATACTCCCCCCCACCACTCCCAAAACAATTTCCCATGCTTTCGAGAACTTGTGCTTTCTGTGTTTTTTTGTTCCCGATTGATGGACTAGGAGATACTGGGGCAGGTGAAGGGGCGGTGGCCTCGACCACCAAGGCAAAGTGGCCCTGACCAACGGCCGAACAAGTGTTGGCAGACGATACTTCACTGAAATTAATCGAACCTTGGAGATCAAACATGACACATTTTGCAACCACTTTGTCCGGTATTGTCTTCACATCCAAGAAATGGATCGAGATCGGCTGGAGGGATGCTCTGATATCTAGCACGGGTAAGTCAGAAGCCGATATGTTTGCCCCATCATATGCAAGAAGACCCAAAACTGGGGCTAAATAGGCGTACCCAGACAATGGATAATAGACATCGGACCAGTTCCCTAGATTCTGATAAACCAACACTAGTCTCCACATAAGGCTCCAACAAAACCCCGGGTGGTATCTCAAACTTTTTGTACCTGTTGACACCCCTTAATCTCAAACTTCCGTTCCTTAGACTCAAAGCCGCGGTCTTAATGCCCGTCAAATTGGAAAGAACCGGCACATCATACATGACTCCGGTTTTGGGATGGACAAAGGCCCTGTATGCATAATCTTGGAGAAGAGCATCTGGAACACGAGGAGAGCCGGCGGACGACAGCATCCTTTTTAGCAAAGCTTCAAGACAGGAGGCTGAAGCTATTCACCGGATCCTGAACAAGTATGAATGAGCCTCAGGTTAAAAAATTAATCGGGAAAAATTGATCCTATGCTTTAGCCCAAACTCCTCACCTGATATCAAGACGGATTTTTCAGGAATTCTGGGAGTTAGAGAGCCAAACGACCTGGGGTCGTATCTCGGGATGCCATCTATCGTTAAGTATTCGAAGATGGTGATTTTCAAAGGGGTTAGAGACAGGATGAGAAGGGCCCCTCAGAGGTGGGAAGGGAGACTACTGTCAGTGGCGGGCAGAGAAGTGTCAATCAAGGCTGTATTGCAGGCGATTCCTACCTATCTTATGAGATGCTTCAGGGTTTCAGAGACGGTGGTCCAAGAATTGCAGGTAGAGTGCAACAAGTTCCTATGGGGTACGAAAAGAGAGAAGAAGCTCATACACTGGCTTCGATGGGAAGCGATGTGTTATCCCAAACGTGTCGGTGGTTTGGGATTTAGGGAGTTCGGGAGTTTTAATGATGCGCTTCTAACTAAACAACTATGGAAACTGATCGACTCACCAAATACCCTGGCGGCACGAATCCTCAGAGAAAAGTATTTCCCAGATGGATTCATCCTCTCTGCAGGTCTTGGATGCAACCCGTCATACATCTGGAGAAGCCTCTGGAAGACGATGTCACTCCTAAAAAGCGGGAGCCAGTGGAGAGTGGGTTCTGGCGAAGATATCAAGGTTATTGGTGATTCTTGGATTCCTTCGAGACCTGGATTCCGACTCACAGAACAGTCATCAGATTTGCCTCAAGATGCCAAAGTCTCTAGCCTAATTGATTCAGGGAGTCAGCAATGGAAAGAAGACTACATAAAAGGTTTGTTCGGGTTGGGGCTATAGCTCAGGTTGGGGCTCTCCTCTATGGGATTTGGTCAAATCGCAATAACCGGGTACATGGGGGGAGGTCAAGCCTACATACTTGGTGGCGAAGCTCGCCTTGGCTGTGGCTCGGGAGGCCGACGAAGTGAGGAAGGAGATGGGAGGAAGAAGTAGGCCGGGGTCGATGGCAGGGGGAGTAATGGTAGAGGGAGGCAAGATCTCGAGGTGGGTGGCGCCTCGGAAAGGGTGATGAAAATAAATGTTGACGCCTCTATTCGGCCTCATGGTGAGACTTCAATGGCAGCTGTGGTGCGTGACACTAGAGGACAAGCTTTGGGTGCTTCTGGAAAGTGTGTGAATGGGGTACTAGAAATCGCAGTGGCTGAAGCCTTAGCGATCAAGGAAGGGATTGATTTGGGTAGAGGGTTGCACCTTACAAATGTTATCATCGAGGGAGACTCAGTCTGTGATGCGAATGCTCGAAACCAAAAGACCAGATCTATCGGAAGCAGGAGACATCATCGAAGATTGCCTGAGCTTGTTAAAGAATTTTGCTATTTTTGGTTGTTTTTGGATACCTCCTGAGGCAAACACAAAGATTCATACTATGGCAAATTTTGTCTCGGATGGTCAATCTGTTGGGTTCTGATGCCCTAACATATCCTTACCTGTACGAGAAATTTGTATTTCAAAAATGAGCAATGAAACGTAGTCCGATTGGACACTTTCAAAAAAAAAATAAAAAAATAAGGGAGGTTTGCAATTGAGTTCTAGTGCTGTTGGTATAGCCTGGCTAAGTGAAAATACAGTCCATCAATGAATCATTCTGGTTTTTAGTAGATTTCAATACACTGATGGTTTTTGCAGATTATTAAGGATGTCTGTAATAGAGATCTAAACTTTGAGAGTTCAATAACTTCTTATTTTTTACTTTCAAGACAATCCCTTTACAAACTATCTAGCTTGTCAAAAGCGAAGAATCTAAACACTTTGCATAGATCCCTTGTTGGACTCTACTACAGCTTCTGTTCTTCAATACAGATTAGTAAATCCTCTTCTTCCTGTTCTTCTTTAATTCATCTTACTTGAACAGTTGAATTTAGATTGATTTTGTACATTTTGTACGTTAAATACTTCGTTCAACATCACTGTTCTTTGAGCTTTTTGATCCCCTTTTATAGGATAAGGGAATGAATCTGTGACTGTACCAGATTTGATGGTGACAGCTTGTCACATGTAACTCCTTCATTAATGTTGACAGCTCACCTTTTTCTGATCCTCATACTGTCACTCTGAACCTCAAGTTTTCGATGTGATTAATTCTCAAACTTTTGTCCCAATCTTATCAATCATCTCTACTATACTGCAATTCACATTCAGTACCGTTGAGACCTTAAGTATTGGTCAAGCCCGTTGATCAAATCCTTCAGTTTGTAAGGGATAACCACCTTGTTTTCCCAACTTTTCTAATTCTAATTGAAATGCTTTGATCACCACTTATTTTCTTTTATGTGAAACCGCAAGTTCACTCATATTACCAGGAGCTAGCAGAGTAATGGTTGATTTTATGTTCATATATCCATGCCATGCCCCTCTCTGTTGTCGTCCCAGAGCTCACATTAAAGAAGCCGGTTGAGTTGTCGAATCTTGGTGGTTCTTCCGCCTCTTATAACTCTACATCTTTGTATCTAAAATGTGCTGATGTATTCACTCAGTCATCGCTTGAAACCCCCCATCAATCCATCGTAGACTATTTATACACTGATACAAAAACTTAACCAATGCCAACACTAGTCTGAAAAAGGCCCATTACTGAAAGTTTTGCAAAGATCAGGGATTGATTGGTATGATTATTTAAAATGGTAGAATCGATAATCAGAAAAACAAAATGCAAAACCAAAATCATCATGACCATTAAAATGATTATTAGAAAAAGTATGAAATATTTTGTCCAAAGAAATTAAGAGTCCAAAACTAAAATCCAGTTATTCTGAATTTTAGTTTTTTGGTTTTGATTCTCCATTTTGAAAACGGAAAAAGGATATTAATATAGTATTAACCATTTAGTAACTGCGATAGTGGTTTTAACCGTTAGATTTACTATATTTGAAATTGAAAAGATTTTTTTTTCTTTGATCTAACAGTTGAAAACACTCTTGCAGTTACTACTTGGCTAATGTTGCATTAGCTGCTTTTTATCGTATTGGAAAATAGAAAAATATACCAAACAGTTTGGATTCATTAATCAGAAAATCCAAAACAAAAGGCCAAATCGAAAATCTTACAAAACAAGGCCTATTGTATTAATTTCCTTTTCAATACTCTGTATTACTTTGTTTAGTGATATTGATTGATAGTATACCAGGGCCGAGTTAGGAGTTTGGCATGAGGGGGGCCAATCTAAACATAATGATATTAAGAGTTTTTTTAGTCGAACACTAACACATAGGTTATTAGAAATATAATGTGAAAAACAATTATAATAGGAAATTGGAATTTTCTTTTTTTAACGATGGACTGAGGCAGGTAAGAAAATAAAAAAGAGAATTTTAGTCCCAAACTTAAAAATAAAAAAAAATATAGGAAAGAGAATTATTAACTTGATGATGTACACTAAGTGTATTATTAACTTGTGTATTCATCTCTTCCTCATTCAAATGCTTGTAATAACAGTTAAAAGCAAATGTAATTGCTTGAAGAGGGAAGATTTTTTTATTTTTTTTTGTTATCGATTGATGTTACCTAATTTATTTAATTACTAATCAATCAATTATAAATTTAAAGTACATCACTGTCCTTTCCTATTTTAAAAAAGGAAATATAATACAACAACATGATCATTCAACAAAAAAAAATAAAATTAAACCCTAGTTGTCATTGGTATCTTCAACCCTAATCCTAACTAATGCCGCCTTTAATTGCAGCCATCGCTACAAGTATCGTCGTCGTCATTGTCATCATCGTAGCCTGATGTACTGTTCGATTCAATGCTCCAAATCGTAATATCAAAAAGTCATACTGTTTTAACTCAACTCCTCTACTATCACTATCATCGTTGTCACCTCTGCCACCGCATTCATTATAGTTGTAATTGTCGTCATCACCATCGGAACAAACAGTACGGATGTTAGATTTGACGACAGTACCCCATTACATGTAACATTGAACATGCGCACTGTTTAATAAATATGTGTACTGTTTCGATCCCCTCTATACAATATACACTATTTGTATTCAGTACGTATTGTTTGTATTCAGTGCTCGATCCTGTCCTTTCCTTGTGATCGTTTGATCCACAAACAGTGCTCTCTCTAAAAAAAAAAACACACTTTAATTGTAAAATACAATGTTCCAAAACAGTGTTCCATGAGTAAGACCCGAACTTCGGACGATGCAAGTTGATTTGAACCAAGTGAAATGAAATCCACGACCCATATGATTCAAGGCCAAACCTAGAGAAACACATCATCTTTAATTCAAGGCCTACATCTCTATTTGGGGTCATTATCATCCATGCGCTTACAAAGACGTGACGATGAAGAGGCTGTCATGGTGATTAAGAAGAGAAACGATGGTGATGTTAAAGATGAGTGACGATGATGATGATGGTGACGTTGGAGGTGGGTGATGATGATGATGATGGGAATGGAGGTGAGTGACATGGTTGTATTGGTGGTGGGTGATGGTTGAGTTTTTTTGAGATAAATGGAATTTAGAGTTGTGTTTTAAAATAAATAGATGGGATAAAAGGATAAGATGGAGAAGTTTGTTTTTTCAAATTTAAAAACAAACTAAATGCTAATTAAAATAATCACTATCACCCATTTGTAAATAAGAAAGAAAAACAATTTATAGATTATTTACACTTATTTGAAACACAAACTTCGAACATGAAAAGAATACAAGATAGATGATGCTGCAATTACATGGTTTAAGGCGCTAGTTAAATTTTGTTACCCTCAACTAAAGAAACTAGCTGGAGAATTGTATAAAGATTGCATATATAGATAGGATAATCATGCAGATCTAGTCCACTTGTTATCTCTTTCCCTGTTCCGTGAATGATATCAATTTTGCATCGGACCTAGTCTGTATGAATCATCATCATTTGTATAAAAGCTCACTGTAACCTGCAACCAACAGGGAAAAAACAACAGAAAAGCAGAACAACTTATCAAGCAATGCTAAAGAAAGGCATGTACTAAAATTTCAAGCGCTGATTGTTAGTAATGGGTTCATGGAAAACGAAAGATTGTAATTATATGTAATGTGAAAAGAAGTAATGTGTACTCATGATCATACAATTCACAGGGGGAAGTGCGGCTGATGACGAGAGTATCTGAAATTGGTGCAATGCCACATTGTACAGGCATTTCCTTTACACGACTATAATTGTAGTATTTCTCCTTGCGGCACTCCTGCCTGATGCACGCACACATGTTCTGACGTTCGAATTGGTTATTAAGTTCATAATAGGCCTGTTTCATGTCGACGAGCTTGTCACAGCAAGTAGGGGGGGCAGTCCCAAATATCGGAGTAGGATCAGGTGTAGTCAGGTACTGCGGATCGCCCTTCTTCAAGTACGTTGTGCAGGAGGAGAGCCAATTTGTGGGAATAAGGCAATCAAGGCACAGAGCCGGCTGACCCACCAACATCATCAGGGACAATGCCATGAGCAAGGACTTCATCGTTGCCATGGCCATTGATCTTTAGAAATCCCTGTAGCTTGAATATCCGATCCAACGATCGACCTCAAACTAAACACAGAGCTTGGTGTGCAATGTTTAGCCTAATCCAATCGTTGGCCGGCTTGTCGGGAGATGGTATGGAAGACGAAGAATTGCAAATATTTATAGAAGCTGGTGGAAGTAGTAGTAGTGGTAGTGGTAGTGATAGTGATGGCAACGCCTACTTGCATCGCATGGATGCATGTAAACTCTTAATGTGCAGCTACCGTATGAAATATGAAGTAATCATGGCAAATCTATATTACAAATATGATGTTAAATTTGCCCCGGCCGCGCCCCCATGTCATGATCAATATATATCTGTCAAAGAGGTTTTACAATAATTATGATCACTACAATGGACAAGCCGCACAATTTATCATGCATAACTACCATTTCTGTAATCTTGGCGATTGTCTTTTCTTTCCCTTAATTGGAAGTCAATACTTCTCTACCGTCTTTCATCCTATGTACATTGAACTTGCATCCAATTAAAAAATCAGCAAGGCGTGCAAAATATTCGGGCCAAACTGTAGTCCATGTTGCAACCAAGTTTTCCACTTTTTAAGGTATCATTCATATATCAACAATATCTCAGATAATTTTATTAATGGACAGGATTTTTGAAAAACAAAATATATGTAATCTTGTTTTTATTATTAGACAACAAAGACTAAAGACCGTTTCCGATACCATTTACATATAAATAATAGATCATAAGATCTGTCATTTGATTATAGGCCCAAAGTCCTTAAAATCAAGCGCCTAGAAAAAACCATATCAATCTAGCTAGTCAATAGAAAAGTTTTCCTTTGTAGGAATAACGTTTAAATCCCTGAAATATAAGGCGAAAGCCCCCTATCTATTTCTAGTTAAGGACATGAGTGACATCTCAGATCAGTATAATTATGGTGAACTTTTCGCATTGTTTTTCTGGACCTTAAACGACACTCCGGACAGAGAATATCTTGTATGTCTCTATGCATTAGGTTACCTCACTGCACGGTTAGTACAAGTGTTTCCTAATAAAACAAAAATAGCAAAAAACATCTAACAGCCATTTGGGGAATTCTTTATGTTGTGGTGATCTAGCAGGACTATACATAGAGTAGGATATAGGCTTTTCTTTTATAGCAAAAGAAATGATGGGTATTCTTTACAATGTGACAAGTTTTATTAACCTAATTCCAGCTTTACCTAATACATGAGAAATTAATTGTAAGGTAAATAATTCGTCAAAAAAAAATAAAAAATTGTAAGGTAAATATGATTTCTTTTGCTATTAATTAATATTCAGATTTTCACATAGAAATAATTTGATAAGAAATAAGAAAAATCTATCAGTAACGATGAACGCTACTAAAAATTACAATGATTTTTATTTTTTTTCACTTCTTTGTTGAATTTCTAATGATTTAAGTAAGTAATGTAACAACTCAAGATGAGCTTGTTATTTCTCCGTCCTCGTGCCTCTCCATTGAATTTGAAGAGTGCACTAGTCCATCAAAACATAGCCCAAATCAATATTAAAAAATTCAAATATCATGACAATAAAATTGGTGTGATAAGTGTCATCAAATCTCATCTTGAATAAATTTAATTCTATTTATAAATCTATAATTTATTAAGTTTGTATGAACAAATTAGATGTTGATTGTCATGTATGGTGGTTTATTCTACATGATGACGCATATTCACACCTAAGGGGTCATGTTCACACATGGTTCATGTGTTTTCATGTTAAGGTACATTGGATACCTCGATACATGAATAGTTCATATGATTAGATTCATGAATTGAGTGTACTTAATGTGTGGGGTGTCCACACAAGATTTTGTGTTCCATATTTTCTGATGGTAATGCATATTGTTTGTCACAACTTGTCTGATCTCTTAGAATTGGATCGGACCATACGATGATCCGGTCGTATATCGAACTAAACTGATGTTGCGGAATCGATCTCTAGATGCACCCAATGATCTGCACACCAGTATCCAAGAAAACGACGTTAGTCAGGAGACCGAGATGTGAATCTCATACGCCCGCTCCGACACTCAAGTTGTTATGTGCCCGATCTAGATGAGACAGAGAGAATAAGAAAAAGTGTATTGAATATGGAGGAGATTAAGAATGAGAGAATTTACTTCCTTGGGAATGATGAAGAGTATTTATAGAGAAGGAAATCCTAATTGGGTGGGCTTTTCCCTTATCTTTCAAGGCTTACTTCCCTTATACTCACATTTCCTTCTTACCAATGAAAAAAGCATTTGACTTGATTTGTCATTGACCATAACCTTAACTTAGATGACCATCATTTGCCCCCCAAGCCTTCGAGATTGACCTATTTGGTCGGCACGAAGGGTTGTATTTTCTTTTATCCGTTCTTGGGGTGGAGCATAAGACGAGGTGACTGATCGAGCGTCTTCGTCTTCTTAGACCGTATTGAGGTCTGAACAACGGGATCGGTCTTTCCGATCGAACAAGTTTTTAGAGGGATAACCACTTCAGGGTAGGCTTGTTATTAAGCGTTCTAAGGGACTCTTTGCCCCCATGCCCCAATCTAGGTACTTTCCGCCAGTCTGGGCTGGTTGGACCGATCAATTGTTTGCTTGAGCACCCTTTGCCCTCGTTCCCCCAGCCCAGGTGTCATGTGCTTTGATTTGGATGGGCTGAACCAATTAGGTCGTTCATATTGAGGTCGTCAACTATTTTATGTCCTCGACAGATGGTCGTACGTTGATGGGTGTCCAGGGGGCAACGCCCCCCAAAGGTCAACGGAATAAGGATATCCCCCAGTCGAAGCTAGTTAGGTGAAATAGAGAATTTTGGTTCTTTCTTTAAAAAATATGTGACCAACATTCTTCCTTTGAAAACCCTAGTTCCCTTTAATTAAGGCTTGACCAATCTTATATATATATATATATAAGATTAAGAGGAGTGGTGATCTTTTTTTCTTTCTCTTCACTCATATTCCACCAACCATTTCAAGACCCCATGGGAGAGAAAACTGGCTAAGATTGGTGCTTCGTCCAGTGATCATCTGGGTCGCTATATATATATAAGATTAAGAGGAGTGGTGATCTTTTTTTCTTTCTCTTCACTCATATTCCACCAACCATTTCAAGACCCCATGGGAGAGAAAACTGGCTAAGATTGGTGCTTCGTCCAGTGATCATCTGGGTCGCGTCGCTACACCATTCGCTGGAGATTGTTAGGGAGTGAGGTCGGCCCGTTCGTTTGGGTGGCGTGAAGTGAGCTCGGCCTGTGGGTTTGGCTTTGCTTGTTACAGGTCGCCCCGGCCAGCAGTATGAGATCGACCCGTTTGAGTGGCTAGTTTGGACCCTCGAGGAGGTCGGTTGTTCACGTACCCCAAGCCTTCCGGGTACCGTGGTTGTGCGGATCCGAGGTTAGATCTCCAAGCTCATCCGGACCTGCTCAGTGATGGTGAGGTCGATCGGGTTCAAGATCTATTCTGTTGTTCCGGTCGGTGAGCTTGTTTGAGATCATTCGCCCGGAGATGCGAGGTCGGACGGTTCCCACGAGATTGGACAGTTTTTGGGAGGTCAGACGGTTCCGTTATCCTATTTCATTGATTCTCATAAGTAGGTATAGATTATAATTTGGACACTTTACTTGATGATATCGATTCCGATTTGAAGGATGTAGGACTTGGTATCATCGACGTTCCCTTAGATCGATCGGCCTTTCTTGACCTTGCTGTTCTCTCGTCGTCCCGACCTCTTGAAGGTGGGAAATTCTATGAGCAGGTGAAGAAGGTCTTGGGACACGATTCTCCCCCTTGTGACCGACAACTCGCTGAGTCTCATTCGACCAGCCATTCTTCCAGGGACGTGATCGATTCTCCTCGTGCTGACCTCGCCCATGAGACCTTGTTTTTGGACTGGGATTCTTCCAGCCGGAAGGGCGATGAGGGTCGTGTACACGAGATTCCACCCAAGGTTTTTAGTTATCCTTTTAGGATTTCTAAGCAGAGGTTGAAGTCCCTTAGATCCGAGTTCTTTATTCCGAGTGGATTTTACTATAGATCGACCCAACTCTGGACAGCGGATCTGTACTCCAATGGAGAGCTCTGTTCTTCCCATCTACCGCAAGACTTTGAGAGCCGGGCTGAGATTCCTAATTCATGGATTCCTTAGTTCGATCTTTTGGTATACAAGGATGTGTCTTTCCATGTTATTGTCCAACTCGATCAGGATGATGATTGGGTTATGTAGCTGCTTGAGAGTTGGGTGCGGAGAGCGTGGCCATCACGCCCGAGCTTCTTTTTAGTTTCTTCTGTCTGAATTACCGTGAGAATGATTGGTCTCACTTAACCTCGCGACTGGATAAGGTGTTTTTGATGGATTTTAAGGACAGTCGTCGGTAACGTGACCAGTGGTTATATGTTTGATGCATGGATGGAGCTGTATTTGACTTTGCTATCCATTGACGATCGGATGTTTCTCTTATGCATATCCGAACTCTTATCCTAAGTTCGGACGAGAGGGCAGCCAGATCGATCACTGACCGTTTCATTAAGTCTGTGCGCACTTTCAAAGTGTTAGACTTGATCGATGAGGAGTTCTTGTATAAATATGATATGAGTGAGTATCGTTTTATTTCCGTTCCTCGTTCAGAGTATTGCTGACTCGTGCTGACATTTCCCTTTTGCAGGTATGGTTGCTTCGGAGGAGTTGTTGAGGAGGAGGAGGAATACTAGGCTTGTTACTAATCCGAACCCTGCCCCGTCCTCAGAGCCTACCAGACTAGTGGAGGACGTTCCGTGTCCGACCCAAGAGAGGAGGAAGGGGAAGGACAAGGCACTAGATACAAGCAGGAGGGGAGGGAAGAGGGGTGTCAATGTTGAACCTAGATAGTCCCCCCCCCCCTCCAAGTCTTTGCACTGAGTAACTTTCGACCCCCTAGGTCGGATTTGAGACCGGTCCGTCCAAGCTTGTTGCTTAGTCTGACGATATTATACGGTAGTCGTACGTCGGACTAGTCTGGCTAGGGAGGAAGCTTATGTTCCAATTTCGAGGATTCATCCTAAGGCCTCAACTTGGACGACGAGGTTCAATGCCCGTACTATACTTGAGTCCATCTAACTTCCTTCCGATCGAGCTATGCAATCCGATGCGAAAAGTGAGAGTTTTAAGCGTCGTGTCATTCGTAGCGCTTATAGGATACTTCCTTCTTTTCCTTCCTTACTTTTCTCTCTTACATTGTTATCTATGCGAATGATCGTTCTGTTTCCTAAGCAGAATGTAATTGGCACACTTGGCCTTCTTCATCACGTGGATGATTTAATTACTGAGAATCGCAACCTTCAACAATCTCAAGAGCATAATTAGGTTCTTCGGTCCGAGCTGGAAGAGGAGAGGAAGAAGAGGATCGAGACCGAACGAGATCTCTCAAGCTATGTTTGGGTAATTTCCTGAAATTTTCACAAAAAATTACCTAAAATTACAAAAATCAAAAAAAAAATTACAAAAAATTTCACACACAATAATAATTTCCCAAAATTAAAATTTCAAACCCATCTCGCAATATCCCACACCACCCTTGTCCTTCAACCATCATCGCCACCGCCAATGCTGCACCATCGTCGCCTCTTTCCAATGTAAAGATGCGAAAAATTTGAGATAATTTATTATTTAGATTATTAATAAAAATAGTATATTATTGAACGCCACAATTTATTCGACGGGAATATAAAATTTGTTTCTTAAAATCACGATGAAAATATGCTAATTATGGATAAATTAAACCCTGTCATATAAATATGTGGGATTTATTTTTCGAAACCCCACTTTCTCTCTTTTTCCTCCACTCCTCCTAATCCCTCCACTTCCTTCTTCCACTTCCCCGACCACTTCCTCCTCCACTACACCCACCACATTTCTCTTCATCACTCTCACCATAATCTCTTCTCCATCTCTTCTCAATCCCATCTCTTTATGGATTCAAGAAGAGGAACGAGGCGGTTAAGCTTCGACATCATCAACTAACATTTAGCATGGTTCAAGCCCTCGACAATTGAAGCAATTTTGTTAAGATGAGGGGAGGTGAGATTCTTGTTCACAGAGATTAGCAATTTTGTGAAAAATCATTATATACTTTGTGATAAATTTTGATTTTAATATAAGTTAAATCCTCATATCTCTAGTTTGTGATGAAACTTATAGATCATGATTTAAAGTTGTGAATCTCAAGATATAAATCAAAATATAAGTGTATATCAACCTGTAAAAAATTAGTTATAGGACTGATTTTGTGACTTGATCTGCAACTACACAGAAAGAGTTAGAAAATTAGCCTTATATCAATGAAAATATATTGAAATCTAGTTTTCAGAACAATTTAAAAAACCAGATTTGGACTTGTATATAAGGAGTTATAAGCTGATTGTGAACAAAGATCAAACTGTTCAAACTAGCAGAAAATATAAAGTTGAACTAATTAACTGTTATTATTGGTATGGTTTTATGATGAAAATTTTAATGCACTGGAAATATCATGGAGTCTAGTTTATGTGAAATTTTACGGAATGATTTTTTAAGCTATACACGAGAAGTTATAGATTTAAACGTGTCAAAGTGTCATATTGGACAGAATCCGGGAATGAATCGTTTTGATCCCGAAACAACTCCAGAAGTTCACAAACACTTCTAATTATGATAAATATATAAAAACATCATCATGGACTATCAAAATAAGTATCAAAGACTTTTCTCAAATCTTGACGCCACCACATAATTTTATAGGACGGTTTTTCAAAAAGTACGAATAAATATACTTAACTCCATAACGTAAATCATCATTCACAAGGGTGTGTCTTAATACGCGCATCCTATTACATTATTGTATTTGGAGACGCTGGTTATTATCGCTTAAGGACGAGACGGAGCATATGCATGTGAACAACTGTGGTAAAAGGTAACGTTTAGATTTATTGTGCGTGGCGATACGTGTTATTATACCGTGAGTATAATATATATGCATTGGAATCTTTCGACGTAGTTAGTAAATATGATTAATATAAAATAATGACTACAACTGTTGTATACTGTGTGTTAAATATTGAGTGTTGTGGAGTGTTGTTGCATGGTGTGCGTTATGTCTTGTTTGTTGGTATAATGAGGATGAATGTGTGAAAAGAGTGTAAGTCCATAAATTTGGTGAGATAACTCCGTGATATAAAACACAAAGAGCGTTGTGTCTGTCACTTGTGTTATACAATAACTTGATGGTGATATTCTTTCATCAACCTTTTGGTATGAGAGTACCTCACTGCAGGAGACCCTAGGCTCTGGTTTGGCTAATCCCCTTTCGCGGATGTCCCTTTTGCTAAAGTTGAATAAAGCTTATCTATGAAATTGAATAAGTCTTGTAAAGGGCACAATTATAACGTTGAGGGTATCTATTGTCTGTCATATCTATGTGATTGACATGATGGTAAGTATAACAAAGTTTTGAGTGAACTGTTGAGTGCAGCAGTGCGTGAGATTTGGACTGGGGTCCTATCGTGTTACAGTGTCATTGTTTCAATTTGTTTGATATGGAGGTCTTGACTGTCATTATCATAAAGGGGATGACGATAGTAAATGACGTCGATAATGTCTGAAGTGTCGATGGACGCATGGTTTCGAGCGTTGTTACGCGGTGTTAAGTGTGTTTATGTGACTAGGGTGAATCATTGGTATGCTTGTGATGATAATTGTGAATGTCAGATTGACATGATAATTTCAGAGTGCTGAAACAAAGGATCTAAATGATCATTTTTCTTTTCTTTTATTATCGTTTTCTTTCGTGTAACCCCTGGTAAAAGGGACGATACGTTATTGAGCTCCTATAGGTCACGGTTACTATTTTTCTGTGTCTTTTTTCTTCTCTTTGATACAGGAACAAGACTTGAAGGAGAAATGTGATCTAAGATTTGATGCTAGATGTAACTTATCAGTGAAAGGTATTCTGATCTTAAAAAGAGATGTAAATTTCACTGCAAATGTGATATTCTGAGTTATGATTGAGTGCATCAAAAGTTTTTAAACTGATGATGTATAGGTGAACTTGGCTTAATTCTTATGACTAAATCAGAAAGTATAGTTTTTGTCTAGTTGAGATGTTAGGCCCAGCGGCATTGATGTCCTATGCATTGAAAAGTCAAGGCGTTACACCCAATCCGCCTTATTCTCCTCCTCATCACTTTTCTCTACGTCACTTTTCAACCCTCTCGCTTCCACTTTCCAATTGACGACGATGACGTTGAGCACGACCTCCTGTATCTGCCTCTAGATCCACTCCGCATCAACTCGTAGAAGCTTTGGCTCCTACAACAAATGAAAATGGCTGATCAATATAAGAATCTGAGAGGTGAATAGTGAGAGGGGGGGAGGAAGAGTGGTTTACTGTAATACCCCAAAAATTTCGCGATAAATTTTGTCTCGATAATTAATAAAAATAATATATTATTGAACGTCATAATTTATTCAATGGGGTTTTAAACTTTGTTTGTCAAAACTATGACAAAAATACACTAAATACGTATAAATTAAACCCTATCACCTAAACATGCGGGATCTACTATCTCTTAATACTAATTTTGTCACATCAAACGTTACTTTGCCTACTTCCTCCACCTTATTCCTATCTTCTCCTCAAGTTCTCTTCCCACTTCACTCTTCACCTTAATCATAATCTTCTCAATCTCCTCTAATCTCCACTCCAACACTTCATAATAGATTCACGGAGATGAGCATGACGATAAAACCTCGACCTTATCATCAAACACTTTGTAAGGTCTAATTCATCATCTGTTAGAGCTCGTTGAGACATTGTTGAACTTAGTAAGTGAAGCTGAGCTTTGTGACAATTATACGAAAATTAGAAATTTTATGGAAAATCATAGGCTGTGTTATAAATTCTTATTTAATATATGTTAAAGGTTTACATGTCTAGTTTCTAATGAAACTGATAGATAATGATTTAGAGTTTTGAATCTAAAGATATAAATTAAAACGTACGAGTATATCAATCTGACAAAACTGGATATATGGATGATTTTGTGGTTTGATCTGGAATTACTCAAGGGGAGTTAAGAAAGGAGCCTTAAATCACTGGAAAAATCTTGAAATGTGTTTACAGAACATTTACAAATCTATATTTGGAGTTATATGTAAATAGTTATGAGCTGATTAGTGAAGTAGTATCAATCTGCCTGATTTAGCGAAAAACATAAATTAAACTAATAAACTGCTATTATTCGTAATGTTTTATGATGGTAATTTTGATTCACTGAAAGATTATAAAGTCTATTTTATATAGAATTTTACGGATTAATTTTTAGAATTGTATATGAGAAGTTATAGATTTAAATGTGAAGGGTCATATTGAACAGTTTCTGGAAACTGTTAGTCCCGGGCCGTGAATATGAAAACTAACACACTGTTTTGGTTTCTACTCTGTTCACGGTGCATGAAGAGGGTTTCTGTAACGCCCCGGCCAAATCCTTGCTACCGGGTCGTCACCAAGAACCGTTCGTCAGGCTGACAACTGGCCCCACAGACCAACACTAGTCCTTTCAGTGCGCTTTGGCCTCACTCGCGCACACCTTGAAGAACTTCCCAGGAGGTCACCCAACCCAGCATTGCTCCGCGTTAAGCACGCTTAACTGCGGAGTTCTAAAGTGATGGGCTACCGAAAAGAAAGGTGCACCTTGTTGGTATAGGTAGTACTATCAAACCATTTAAGCATTTCCTTGGGGTATTACGTACACCTCCACTTAAAGAACGCAACGCCCTTGTTGCGACTTCAAGCACGACACACGGCCTCATAACCTTCCCCCGCTAGACGGCTGACCTGGACCTCTTGTCCACAGGTCCAGCACGCGGTCGCAGGGTTTCTCTGATATCATACTATAACGCCCCGGCCAAATCCTTGCTATCGGGTCGTCACCAAGAATCGCTCGCCAGGCTGACAACTGGCCCCACAGACCAACACTAGTCCTTTCAGTGCGCTTTGGCTTCACTCGAACACACCCTGAGAAACTTCCCAGGAGGTCACCCATCCCGGCAATGCTCCGCGTTAAGTACCGCTTAACTGCGGAGTTCTAAAGTGATGGGCTACCGTAAAGGAAGATGCACCTTGTTGGTATAGGTAGTACTATCAAACCATTTAAGCATTTCCTTGGGGTATTACAGTTTTACAGCACGTAAAGCATTGTAACGGCCCGTGACAATTCCAAATATTTATGAACACTTCTAATGATGATAAATACATAAAATCATCATCATGGATTATCAAAATAAGTATCAAAGACTCGTCCCAAACCTCAGCATCATTTCATAATATTAATATGACGTTTTTTTCACGAATACGAACAAATATGCCTAACTCTGTAACGTGAACAAACATTCATAAAGGAATGTATTTATATGTGAATCCTATTATATTATAGGACTTGGAGAAACTGTTCATTTTCACTTAAGGATTAAACTGAGCGTGTGCATGTGAAAAACTGTGGTAAAAGATATTGTTTAGATTTATTGTGTGTGACGATGCGTATTGTTATACCGTGAGTAGAATAATATGCATTGGAATCTTTGGACGTAGTCACTAAATATGGATGATGTAAATAGTGACTGCAAATACTGTATGTTAAATATTGAGTGCTATAGAGTATTGTTGCATGGTTTGTGTATGCCTTGTTTGCTAGTATAATGAAGGTGAATGTGTGAAAGGATTATAAATCCATAATTGATGAGATAACTCTGTGGTATAAAACACAAAGAGCATTGTGTATGTCGTATGAGTTATATAGTGATTTGGTGGTGACATTCTGTAAAGCCCCAGAAAATTGAGATCAAATAAATATAAAAATTGTGATAAAATAATAATTGTAATTGATAAACGTAGCGAGAATATACGTCTCCTCCTTATATAATAAATTAAAAATGAGGAACGAATCTCATTTCAAAGTTTTGAGACGTAATGTTACGTTCATAACATTAAAACTTGTAACGAAGTTGGGATAACTTTTATCGCGAAAAAATTTAGAAAATTATATGTTAATTAATAACATGATTTTTCGAGCGTGGTGGTAAAATTTGAACGAAGGCTGTGGAAGATGTGGGATTAACTTGTCCTGCGATTTAATGGAACGGGGATGTTTTTTTGAATTACCCCACCAATTTCCCTTTCCCTCTCTATTTCTCCCACTACACTCACTCCACCACCAATCCCACTACACCCACTCCACTACCAATCCCACCACTTCTTCACCCAACATTAACACCAAGACTCCCTCACTCTCCTCTTCACTTCCCTCTCTTCTTCCTCTTGTTCTCTTCATTCTTGTTTTCTTTTTGGCTCAAACAACACACCAAGATGGTAGAGAAGGCAAAGATATAGGGAGGATCATCATTAGAGAAAGGAGAATAGACCGAGAGAGGGGGACACGAGGCACAAAAAAAGGAAAGGTGAAGTTGAGCTAATCACGTCAAAGGAAAGCAAAACGAGCTTCAAAACAAACCCGACGAGAGGGTGAGCTTTGCTAAACTTGTATCTTAGTGTCATACAGTCCATTTGTAGCTAATAACGAAAGAAACGGTAAGAAAAACAAGCCACGGATGGTTGAAATACGTTTATGAGCTAAAAAATGAGTTATGCTCGTGAGACCCAGAAACCTGAGATTTTACGTAACAAACAGGCCCAAAACTGAACTAACATGACAAGAACTAAATAAGTGTTATTTTTATGAAGTTTTAGATCAATTGGGATTGAATTGATTGTGTAGAACGTGAAAAATTAGCAAACCAACCATACCAATTTCTGGACAGCCTTGACGTTCAATATTAGAACGTATTTTTACCCCATTTAGAGCCTGATTCAGCAAATGAGTCTTGAAATAAAGTTGTAGAGAACTTCCTTAAGTTTTCAATGAATCAAGAATCACCCAATTTAGTTAAGAAACGAGGAAGTTAAGGGCGTTCGATATCAGACTAAAAAATCTGGAAAAACCATTGAAGCTCCGGGGCATTTTTTACCACCATTGAGAGAAGGTAATCTTCTTAGTTACAGATTTGATGAAAAATTATACACTCTTTAATAAATTATGATATTAATATATGTTGAATCCTCATATGTCTAATTTCTATCAAAGTTAATAAATCATGATTCGGAGATGAGAATCTTAAGTTATAAATCAAAACGTACGGATATGTTAATCTGTAAAAACTGATTACAGAGATGAATTTGTTGCTTTATATAAAATTATATAGGAGGTTTTAAAAGGAATAGAAGTCTAGTATCCAGAACAGTTTACCAATAATTATTTGAAGTTGTATGAAGAGAGTTATTAGCCAATTAATGAAGTAAGGTCAAACTGTCTGAACTATCAAAAAATATAAATATGAACGAATTAACAGCTATTATTGGTCAGTTTTTATGATGAAAACTTTATGTCATTGGAAATATCATGAAATGTAGCTTCTGTTGAATTTTTTGTAATAATGTTTAGAGTTGTATACAATAAGTTATAGCTTTAAATACGACAAAATGTCAAGATGGATAGAATCTAGGATACTCATTCCAAAGGCGAGAAAGCTCACTTCAAAGGCAGGAACATTCATTCAAGAGGTCGGGACACCCATTCCAGACACCGAGATACCCGTTTCAGAGGTCGGGATATCCGACCCAGAGGTCAGGATGTCATCTCAGAACCTTCTGGAATGATCGTTTTGACCCCAAAAATAACTTCAAACACTCACAAATAGCACTAATGGCTTCGCACGAAGTGCGAATAAACATGTTTAACACCATAACGCGAACAAAAAAATGTACTAATATGTGAATCATATCATGTTATAGGATTTGGAGATTCCATCCATTGAGACATAAAGAATAAGTTGAGCGTACATGTGAGGAAATTACAATAAGAAGGTAACGTTTAGATTCCTGATTTGGATGGTGATACATGTTAATATACTAGTTGTATATTAATGCGTGATGGATAATTTTGTCCTGCGCCCTGTGTTGTGTTGTGTTGTGTTATGTTTGTATTTTCATGTTATTGTATGATTATATGGTAGCACTTATAGCTTATCGCAGTTCATGGTAACCTAACCCTGATAGTCCTAATGCTAGGGTTTGGGTAGGAGGTTTCTCTTCGTTGACCCCGTACATTATATGATTGTGATAAAGACAAGTGTTATGTGTACAAGGTTTGACATACAATAATGGATAAAGGTTAGGGTTAATACAGATTAATCCTATAAATGATGTCATGTTAAAGATGAACATGCAAAATAGGAATAAATTCATGAAAGGTGAGATTAACCTCCGAGTTTGTTTATCCTACTGAGTTGTTACACTGTGCCTTGATGAAGATGTCATGTTAAACTATACAGGGATGAGTAGTTGTGACTAATCATCTTATACGCATAGACATCCCTATGATGTTGTCAGGTTGTAGGGTATCTCGCTGCAGGAGACCCTTGGCGTCGTTACAGGTTGATCCCCTGTTTTGAGTGACTCCGGACTTTAAGCTACGAGAAGAAGTTATGGATTTACATGTTTAACCAAGGTCACAGTGTTAACAAGAGGGTATCTGTGGTCTGTCATGTATGTTAATTGTATGACAGATTTTGTTATGGTTTCAGGACAGATTGTTCTCTCTTTCTTTCCTTTTTGTACTTCCCCTGAAAAGGGGCCCGACACGTTACTGAGCTCGTATAGCTCACGGCGTTGCTTTCTTCTGTTTATTGATTTCCATCTCTTCAGGTGCAAGACTTGAGGAAGGATTTGACTAAGCTATGATCCTGTTTGTAATATTAATATTTGGCACAAAATTTCTAAGTTTCTGCTGTTTTAATATGTAATAAATAAGTAAACTTGTGGATCTAGTTTGATAATGCTTTAAATGTATTTCCATTTGAATTTATTCTAAACCGAGTTAAGCTAGATGGCCTGGCTAAGGTTTGTGGGACCCTAGCGACGGTAATGCCACGTGGGTTTTCAGGAAAGGACTTGAAAACCAGGGGTTTACAATGATATAGGGTGTTCTTAATTGTTCCATAGGTTTTAGATTTTGTGAGCACTGTCTACAAGAAAAACACATGTGTGAGTTTTTCATCAGTTGGCAAGCAGGAAACACAAATTCTGGAGCTAATTTTCAGTGTTGTGTTTGGGTCTAATCCGGCCCAATCTATTAGATGATCCAGATACTATGTATTGCTCATAGAAGATTATTCTCGTTATTGTTGGATTTATTTCATACATAATAAATCTGAGGTTTTTGATAAGTTTCGAAAAATCAAGGATATGGTAGAGAATCAGTTGGACAGAAAAATCAAATTATTACATACGGATAATTATGGTGTTTGTATCAAAAACCGGGTCTTGTTGTTGGGTATTGTTCCGTGCTCACTCCTTCTACACACCAGAAACAAAAAATCGGTTAGTCGGGCCCGAGATGTTTTTCTCGAGGACCGGCTTCGATACTTAAGTCAGTGGCATTTTACAGAAAGCCTATCTATGAGTGCAGAGTAGGGTTCAAGTGAAGCTTACCTTTTTTTCATTGGTGGGGTAATTATTTATAACAAACACTCACTCCTTCTTCGTCATATAGTTGGCGTGATCTCATGGAATTGATGGCCACCTACCCACTTTATGCCATTTGTCCTTTTCTTAAAGCTCATTTGATTATCCAAATCTTGGTACCAACACTTACCCCCCGGTCTCGGTTTTAAAGTTGCTTTGAGACCAGGACCTTCTTTGGAGGTGTCCACCCGCTTTCCATTGTTCCCGGGATACCCTCCAGCCATTGATGAGGCCTTCTGGAAACTTAGAATGTCCAGCAGCATGTTTTCATTCAGAGATGAAGCCTAAGAAACTAGAAAAAGCCCTAAGATGGTTATATTGGATTCAAGCTATGTAGGAAGAACTAAATGAGTACAAAAGGAATAAGGTATGAAGATTTATTTCTAGACCAAAGGATTATCCAGTTGTAAGAGTAAAATGGGTATTTAAAAACAATGTTGATGAAAATGAGATTATAATAAGAAATATAGCCAGACTGGTTGTCAAAGGATTTTCACAGGAAAAAGGAATAGATTATGATGAAACCTTTACACCAGTGAGCATACCATTGAGCCAACAGATGATGACAAATCAAAGGAGTTCGATCCGTTATTTGAAAGATTTGAAAATTGGACCTCAACCTTGAAAGCTTATCATCATACTTCAAAAGGAAGAACAGAAGTGGAGGAAGCTGGTCTACCGTAAGATGCAGCTCCAGTGCTGTATGAAACTCTGTTGACTGATCTGCTAACAATAACGTATCCAGACAAGTCAGAGAGGAATAGATCAGAAGGTCACCAAGAGAATTGCAAGAAAAGGAGAATGAACTTAATGAGTTACAAGGAGTTCCGGTTAGTGAAAGTGTTGATCCTTTGGTTGTCAAGATGAGAAAGGAACTGATAGAACAATTCAAGCACAATATAAGCATTAGAAAGATAGTGATTGATGAGTTGACTGACATTAGCAAGAAAGATGCTGATAACATGAAGAATAAGCCTACTACAGGAGTACCAACACTCTTGCAGGTTCTGCTGAACAAAATGTCTAGGATAGCTGTAGAGGTGATAAAGACAAAGAAGTGCCATCCAAATGGAATTGATGGCTTTGGAGGAATACATAGCAACACAGTAACTATTGAAGCAGAGGAGCCCGAAGAAGCACCTGAGCAACCACCAGTCTCTACGCCCATGACAAGGAAGAAGGCCTTGGCCATAAGAACAGAAGAGGAAAGAGCAGCCACAATAGCAGGGCTTCAAATTCTGGCAAACATAACAAAGCAGATAAAACAAACAATCTCAATAGAGCTAACATCAACAATAAAAGAGTTGGCGTTGAATCAAGCCCTAAGAAATTGATGATAAACAAAAACATTTCAAAAGAATCATCAAGCAACAAGGTGAAGTCAAGATCCCATAGATCAGTAGATCAAGTGAACAAAACTAAGTGTTCTGTAAAGGAAAACTTAAGCAGCAGAGCTTAGTACAGGACAAAAGCAAATGTGTCACTGTTATAGTTTTTATAGGTTGTTTTATCCTCAGGTCGCTCTCAGGAGCGTTGAAAGTTGGCGTTGGACTCTGCCTGATCGAAATCAACTACTGAGATTATTTGAAATGACAAAAGAAGCAATGGCTAAAAATAGCATTGGCTATAAATAGTTGAAGTGCAGCAAGGTTACAACTAGTTCTGAATTCTTAAAAACTACAAGTATTGATTGTGCTGATAGAAATCACTCTAGCTAAACAAGCACTGCATTCAAAGGTTACACAGAGGCTCACACTTACTCGAAGGGAGCGTCAAGACTAAAGGCTAAGTAATAGGTGATCAAAATCATGAGAGCTTTAGTAAGCTGGCCCAAGAAAGGTGTTCAGTAGTAGACTACACCATTTATGTACTCTGTAAGTTAGTAAAGGCTCAACCAAAAACCCAACACATAATGGAATACCTCTTAGTTGATCACACTAATCTCTAAGGGAAGAGAACGTATGATTTAGAGATTTATTTGAACTCTATAGTCAGAACCACTATAAATCTGGTGTCTTTATTTTTCCTGCATATTCATTGCGTTCTTAACGTAGCGTAACACAATTGAACTTAA